>JAYKKT010000054.1:3415000-3547500 GCA_036023115.1 Brasenia schreberi | reverse complement strand
GAGAGTACGAACTGGACTGACCAACTTTTCTGGGCCACTGATGCAACCAGCAATTACCTGCAACAAACAGCCGTTTCTTTAAGTTTACTTTTAGAAGAGAATGAAATTTTCATACCATACTATAGCCACTAGTCTTAACTCACATCATTGTGACCTCCAATATACTTTGTAGCAGACTGCAGAACAAGGTCTGCACCCAATTCTAAGGCCTTCTGGTTGATAGGTGTGGCAAAAGTGCCATCAATAACGACCAATGCCCCCTTGCTGTGGCACAATTTTGAGACCAGCTCAATGTCAACACAACGAAGGTAAGGATTAGTTGGAGACTCCGTGAAGAAAACAGATACCTGCATAAATGAAGACAAAGTCAAGGAAACGATATGCCACTCATCAACTAAAGCATATAATGTCATTTGCTACCTACATTGTTCTTGTCCAAAGCAGATTTCAAGGCATCAACATCAGCAGGATCAATGACAGTTGCCTGCAGTTAACAACGAACATCAGAAGTTGGAAAACACAAGCATGGGAACCAAATTGCCTTGCCATCACCAGCATAGTGGGAGGAGTAATGCCATAAGCCCAGTTCTGTTTTGAGTTATAGGTTTGAATGGAATTCAGGTCAATGCATATGTAAGAAGCCCGGTATCGGCCCTGGGCTTCGAGGATCTGAGCCTCAAAGTTTTACGACAAGTGGCTAAAACCGCATACCTCCCAAAGGCAGTTTCTCCAAGCTACAAAGAAAATTATGGTAACCAAATTCCGTTTCCAGGCAACAGAAATCAAGAAAGAGATGGAAGACATGAAATGAACAGCACTGTAATTGAAAAGCAGCTGACAAGCCTGCATATAACGAGTTCAATCATAGATAATGGTAGTTCCTGGAGCTTCTCTGAGAAATACCACAAGAACTCATCTTCTTTCAGAATTTTGCCCACATGTGGTATTTATTATCTGAAGAAGCCCCAGTAGTCAGAGATCATCACGGCTTTAATTGTTCTGGAGTAATTTTGAACCTTCATTATTTTACTGTCCAGTTTTCATGATAAAGAATCATTTGCCTCTGGATGATCTAGAGCAAGGGTCTCAACAAATGTTCCAATGATTTCTGTTAGCAGCAATAAAATGCTTCGATAACTAATACTGCTTAATTAAGACAATTAAAACCACCAAGAAAATGTTTTAATAAATCTAGGAGATGTATCCAAAATGGAGCAATTTCTGGTATAAACTTTGTCCAAACACATGGCAACTCGAAAAGCCAAAACACAAGAGACAAAATGTTACAACAGAGAATAAATTCTATCACCGTTATTCCCATCTTAGGGAGCACAGTCTGGATGAATATCCGAGTCTTCCTGTAGCAGTCAGTAGTTGTCACCAAGTGACCACCAGCTGGTACCAGTGCCATAAGCATAACAGTACTTGCACACATGCCAGATGCCATGAGCAATGTTGATTCAGCTCCCTCTAGTGCACTGATAAACATTATAATTCAGCAATGGTGTGTAAGGATCATGGACATCCTATCATACATCCTATGTAAAATGAAGCAAGTACACAAGTAAATGTTTATCTCAGTTGGAGCAAAAAGTACCTGATCTTGTGCTCTGCGACCTCTGTAGTTGGATTTCCATAGCGGCCATACTCAAAACTTGGATGGCGTCCTTCCTGTAAAAAAAAGCAAGGTTCACCAGCACGTTTCATGCAAAAACTTATGACAAGGAAGAAGGAAGAGGGTTGAAAACCAAAAAGCAGCTATGTGCAAAGCAGAAACACTTTTGCAGCAACATACTCTTTTGATTTGTAACCGGAGGAAACCACACCTGAGCGGTGAGACTCGCATCCAGCCATGTAAAACCCCCAACGCTGGGAAGGTATCAGGCTTGTGAAAGGGACATGGGGCCCATGAGAATTGAACCCTCACTTCTCATCCAGCAGCCGAGATTCTTTCCCTATGCTAATTTTTTGGGGTGACAAAATTTGTGACAACATAAAATGGAAAGAGAACAACTCCATGCAAGAATGTCTTTCTTGAATTAAATAAAACATTATGAGCAAAGATAATCCTGTGTGAAATCAAAGATGCTGCTGTATACCTTGAAGTCAATCAATTCACCGGTGCTCTTGAATGTGTAAGCAGTAGTATTAACAATCGGAGTGGTCACTGCATCTGTTACTAGACCACGCCCTAACCTTTCTCCTGTAAATCAACGTTGCAAATTAGATACCGTGAGGCAATTCATAACCAATAGATACATTTATGCAATAAAAACTCTTAACCAGAATCCAGGGGTGAATCTGAACCAGTACGTAGAACCTCATAGAATTTCTTCGGTGTCCGAACGTAAATACAGTTAAAGATCAGAAAGCTTCCATTCACTAGAACATGTAATGCACTGAGTACAAATTTCTGCTTTCTATGCCATCTTTTGTGAAAATCGGGTATTAATTTAAAGCCAAGGATACTATTTATTAGTGGGCTGTTTTCTTGGATGCTTCAGTGTACTACGACAAATTTGGGGGGATTCAGGAGAAGGATTATAAGCGGAAGATGCCTCGATCTGTTTTGATCATCTAGGCAAGTAAATCTATTCAAGGCTTAGCACCCAGGTCTATAAGATTCGGTGCCGGTCTAAACCCATTTCATTTCTCCTCGTCTAACGCAGTAATGGTAAAATCTCGATCCACCTCACCTAAAATAATCCCATGAAAATTATGCAAAAGGACTTGCTGATGCCATTTCTCTGACATACCAGAGGTCTGCATCAGGATAGGGAAACGGGCGACAAGGTGTCAAATCTGATGAAACCAATGAGAAAGAACAACGAGAACAGAAGAGATCAATACAAACAATATTTCAAAATAGATGCCATGTGTAATAAAATAAGAAGCCCTAACGTATTAGCTCTTCACTTCCTTTTCAGGCACGTTCAGTTCCCCCTTGGTATTAGAATCCCATTCTCAGGAGAACGCGCTTCCGACTCTCGCCTGCGGCAGGGCGAAGCAAAGTTCCGACATGGGTGCAACTGAAAGCGATTCGGATTTGCCCTTATTGGTAGAACTAATCGCTTGTGGAGGTCGTGATTTAGAACTACGGAGAAAGTGATCCCTAACCCTCTGTTCCGTGAAAAATGGGTAACTAAACTTGCTATAACAATCCATGGTTAAGCTTAGAGGAGATCAATGGCATAACGTAACAAGTGGCTTCTAACTGGAAACAAACAAGAAAGACGAAGGAAAAATATAAGTAACGACAACCAAGCCTTTTCCGACACTAGGGGGTTGGCCACATCGATTCTCTGACACCATAGAGCTCGATCTAAACTCGATTTGAGCACAATTAACCCAAAACAAGCTTTTCTTGATTACCGGCATGAACGGCTATGGAGCCGTCGGAGTTGAATAACGAGGCCGAAGCGCAGTATTGTACACCCTCTTCAGCAATCTGAGAGGGAAGGAGGATCTCCTCCCCCTTGTGGTTGACGAGAGGGCCGCCATTGTTGGACCACGAAGCCGCGACGACCTGAGCGACGCCGATATTGCTGCAGTTGCGCCGGGACTTGACGCTCAGCTGTCGAGCGAAGTTGGGAGGGAACCTCAGAATCAGAGACGCCGCCGGCGAGAGCGGCAGGAACGGCAGCTGCAGTCGCTGTCCCTTTGCGGCAGATCCGCCGCCGAACTCGGAGGCGTCGGAGGAGGATCTGCACTCGAAGGATGCGGCCATCACCGGGCCGCTGGTGGACGCCGCCATGCCGTCACTGTATCAGACTCGCTCCGCTCGTGGCCCTAATAATTGCTGGCGCTGATTCTGTCGCTTCGGGCTCCCTCCCCACTGGGTGAATGGACGAGGAAGGGAGACGGACTCCCCTTCTTATCCTTCAACGTACCGTCAACTATTTTCAGAATCAGTCCATGTATTTTGAGTATTTTCCTACTTAGTACCCCGTTTTTGGTCGACTTCCTAAACCTGTTTGGGTTTGTCTGTATGTGTATCATGAGCACACTCAACCATATTCTAATCTCCTTAAAGATGTCAGCTATTCAATCTAGTCTTTTAAGTTCAATGATTGATATTTTAAAGTAAAAAATAAAATAATATCAGGTGTATTTAATATATTTGTATTTTTCTACTTTTTTAATTCAAATCTCAATTACTGATTTTAACAATCAAATAGTTAAAATCTTAAAAAAATGTGAACATAAATAGATGTGCACATTTACCATTTTCTTGTGTGAATATATATACTGATTCATGTTGTTTATGACTGGTAAATAAGCCAAGCTGCTCGATGAATTTTGCTCATTTGCGTTATGGATATATTGTCTTAAATTCATAGGACAATGAACAACAACTCACCTGGCTAGGAGTTTAACTCATGACTTAAACCTCACGAATTCCATACATGGAGCGTACATTTAACTTCGGCTTCAGGTTGTAACAGAAAAGAGCAAAGATGTATTGTTAATATAGTTACAATTTTTTTTACGTGTTTTTTTTGTTACAATAAGAGGCCGAAGTCGAACACATGCATCCTCCCGGAGTAGAACTCCTACCAGCAGCAATGGCGTCAGTGTGTCCTGCCATTTGAATGCTCTTTGGTGCTGTGCGTGTGCTCTTTGAAAACTGACTTGATCGAGAGAACTTTTTCGAAAAAAGTTATGCAACAGATTGGAGGGTTTTCGAGAGTTTCCAAAATTAACACCTAAATTTCAAATACGCGGTAAAACAGGGATGAATGCAGAAAATTCATTTTATTTATTTTCCACTTTTGCTTTTTTAAGACACCAACCAAATAATTAATTATTGCCGAAAATGAAGAAGCCCAGTGGGCCCCACACCCACCCAGAAGCTGCCCAATTACATATTTAAAAGGTGCCTTCCACTCTTACAGCAGCAAGAGGGAAAAAAAAAGGAAGCTTAAAACCGCAATTTGTTTTATATGCGGCAAAGATAATTTCAAAAGTTTACTCTTGTTAAAATAAATAATGGATCAACTTTAAACCCAACCCAGAACCCGAAGCCCGGAGCCGAAGCCTTATACACTTTGGATTCTTGGTGTCAAATGCAAATGCTCCATCCTAAAATGCAACTTACGCCCTTTTTTTTCTAAAGAAAATATCGTTGTCATGTTACTTAGACATGCTGAGTTCCAGTTACGGTTTTAGAACCGTCGGTTTTAGGATAGTTTTGGAATCGATATTTTTATTAAATATTTAAAAATTATAAAAGTACTGAAACCTATGGTATGAAATTGTCGGTTTCAATTATGATTTTATAAAAGATAAAACCGGAACTGATTTTATAAAAGGTGAAACCGGAACTGAACTGAATGGTCCTAGTTCCAAATTCATCTGGTTCTGTTCCGGTTGGAACGTGCCATGTCTAACGTCACTGTGATATCGATCAATCTTACTATTTTGTCCGTTTCAATGTCATATTCACTTAATCTTGCTTTCTTGTTTTGTTTCTCTCTCTCCTCTCTCTTGGTGTGGTTAGATTAAGTTGAGCAGCATGACGTGCAATGGCAATTATCCTCGCCCACCTCTACAAATTCTTTGTCAATGGATGTGGGGCAAATAGATGGCATGAGTGTAATAACAATATCCTTTCTACTTTTTTCAAGCTATTTAAAAAATTTAAATTACACTGGTTAAAAGTAATAGATAAACATGAGTCAATATATCATGGACGGAAAAGATCTAGTTTTATATATATAATGTGTAGGTAGAAGACATTTAAATGTATAATGTCTTTTGACGCATAGTGTTGCATAAATATTCATCGTTTGATCTTTGAGATCAACAATGAATATTTTAATTGTGTAATTTACATTTAGTATATCACGTGCATTCAATAGAAAGTAATTCAAATCTCCACAATTCATCTCAAACATCAAACAATGAAAACATTTATAGAAGATTATGCACAAAAACATTATGTATTTAGGACTTCACACACACACACACACACACACACACATATATATATATATATATATATATATATATATATATATATATATACATGCGTGAGAAGTATAGATTAAGACATCTTATCTCTATACCAGAACCAGTCAGTTTCAGGTTCACGTATTCTCCACTCCATGCCGGGTCAGTATTGTCATCCCCACAAACATGCACTCTCTCTCTCTCTCCTACACACATATATATATAACCGTGTCGTTTCTGTTTGTCATTCCGAGAGGAAGCTTCACCGCCAGGGAATATTTTGCATAATTTAATCCTCTTTCTCATTTGTTTAGTTATTTAGGTAATAAATATATGGTAACAGGTAGCTCCCTTGCTGAATTTATTTTAATTTCTTTTCGGTGCACGTCTCTAAGCCTGGAAATACAGGAGAAACGAAAAGAAAACCTATATGAACAAGACTTTGAAGAGTTTGTGTTCTCATCCTGAAAGTAACAAATATTGGGTCGTGTTTGGGTTGATATGCTTCTTACTATCAACCCGGAATGAAATTTATCTCGGGTCCTCTCCTAATGCCCACACCGGATATGGACTGAAGTGTCTCACGATGTTCTGAACCCAGCTCTCATACCGCTTTAACTATGTCAAACAACTCCAGTTCAGTCGTTAGCTTGTCTGAGCTTGGTGCAACCAAGGCTGACTTGATTGAGCTTGGCTCGAGACTCAGCTCAAACTTGAAAAGTTCTAACCTTGAGTTTAATGCTCGTGAATAAGGTTTATGACATGTATGCTACCAACTATCAAATATAAATAAATTTTATATTGTTGAATCTTATAAAAGTTCAATTAGGGTAACAAGCTGCTCAACCGAGTATTGGTGAGCTCGAGCTCATGTCTCGAGCCCAAGCTAGGCTCGAGCTCGAAAAGACTGATCCGTGTTCAAGTTTTCCGTGAATCAAGCTCGATTATCACGTAAGCAAGCAGCTGGGCTCACTTGCATCCGTATACGAAACACAAGAAAACAAAATGACATCCCGCAAACACAAGCCAATACATAAAACTGTGACCTGATACAACATGAGCAGACACGAAGCTCAACGAAAATGCAAAATGGTAACCTGATCCAAACACGACGCCGAATATGTGATTGTCATCGTTTTGCTTGCTTTGTCGTCGTGTGTGAAGGAAGGGATGACGATGGGAGAGATGCTTTCGAATATTTTCGTAGTTGCATCTGATTTCATAAACTTTCCAAAACAGTTGGCATTATTTAATAGCAAATGTCAATAATTGGTGAAGGACCCTGTCAATCAATGACGTGAAGGAGTCGTGTAGCCGCGTCTGGAGAATCCAATGATATATATATATATATATATATACACCTTCACCACCCAGCCTGCGGATTCCTAACCTTTGGATCCGGTTCTATTTCACATAGCTCGTTTGGATTAAGGATATATGTGTGTGTGCGCATGTGAAAACCATATCTTACCACCTTTGTCATGTTCACTAAGGGCTTTTAAATAACAAAAGTGTAATTCATATTTTTTTTTAAATGAAAAAAATATAAAGAATATCATATACACTCATGCTGCCCAAAAACAATTACATGAACATGAGTGAACAGGATCGAATCACTTTATATATATATAGAGAGAGAGAGAGAGTGTGAGAAGTAGTACGAGATGCATAATATCCTCCGGTGCACAATTTTGTTTAAACGTCTCCACCGTTGATTTTAATGGTGGAGATTTGTTGTTGTAAATAACCAACATTTGGATCCGTTTCTAATATATATATAAAGAGGGTGTGTGTGTGCCAAATGTATAATATTCTTACATGCATAATGGAGATTTGCATTACTTTGCACCACATGCATTAAATATAAAGTATAAAAGTACAAACCATACTTTTAATTCAAATCTCAACTATCAGAAAGTAGAGAAACACTATCACCTAAGGACATTATGTTAACTATCCACCTAATGACTATATATTATCAGAGCTCATATTCCATTGTTGTGTTGGAAAAGAAAAAGAAAGCATGGGGGAAGAAGACCCATTTCTTCATTTCATTCCTACTACATTTATTTTACTTCACATTGTTATTTTTACTCCACTATTCATGAGGTAATCCTCCCAGAAAACTCCATTTAAATTATGCCATCCGACTCCTTCCAATCATCCTCCCTCTTTAGTGATATCATTCGAAATCATGAAAAGACAATTCCTATTCGATATAACTATGTGCAAGTATTTTACGAATAAGGAACTATATGTTAGGGAGATAAAGTATTAACTGACTAAATGTATGGCTTGATGAATAATCTTTCATAACGATTTTGGTATAATTATTTGGTAAATATATTCAATCTTTGATTTTTTATAATAAAAATTTATAGATAATGCGGGTTGATATTTTTATAATCTTTCATAAATATTTTAATATAATTACTTAATAAATATATTAAACAACCCGGAAAAAGACTTAGTTGTTATTGTTGTAGTTGTTGTACTTGGTAAATATATCATTCAAAATCATCGGGCTCCTTCCAATCAGCCTTTGCCTTCTTCCACCACCTCACATGGATAGCAGCAGCCTGGCCCCTTTCTAATAGGCTAAACCCGCTTCCAGAATAGTCTCGTTGTTCCCCGATTTTCTTCTGGAAAATGGCCGCGAATATTTCTGTCATTTTATAACTTGAACTTCGCGGTATGGATCGGCCGGGCACTGCACCAACCAACACAGTAGACTCAACAAAGAGTAGAAACAACAAGGTCCTCATGTCCACCTTCAAAACAAAGAAAACCATAAGTTGCTGGTACGGGTTCTGACCAGTCAGGTTAGGCCCAAACCTCAACCATATCAAACCCATTACTGTGAGTTTGAATTGTAAAACATTGACGCAGGAACGCCCGGAACAATTCTCAAATCCATTACATGTTCAAGAGTCAAATTCATCCAATGCATGAGAACTAAGACAATGTTGCTAGACATAGATGTCTTGAGTTTGATGTCCAGAACATGAAAACCAATTTCTCCATTATGTAAATGCACATAAAACGATAACAACAAAGAGAACATACATTTCAACAGAAATAAAATAATTACAAGAAAAGCGCTTCAACAACCACAGAGACAAAAATCCAAGCCACCAAAACAATATTAGGTACAACTACTATGGAGGAACACACACACACTCAAAAGGGAGATCTCTATCAAGAGTTAAGCAAGAGGACCGCTCAAAGAGATGGCATATATAACACGCCCAGTATAAAGGAGGTCATCACATACTAATAATGTTTTACAGCACAGAAATTCAATCAGCACCTCACTCACAGTAAATTTGGTTGATGAAATCAGTAAAATATTGTTTTATTATCCATATCGGGAAGATTTCACCAGGAACAAGCTATTATAGGCAGGTTCAACCTATAAATAATGGTTTCGAACAAGGGAGCTAGAGCATCGCAAGCTAATGGTAGACTAAAATCATTACCCGACAATGCCTTAAGAAGCAAGCCTCCTGAACATTGCTACCTTTTACTTTAAGTATAGCTTTGCAAAACAAGCCTACACTGCTACCTTTTAATATATACAGTGTTACATGACTCCATTGCTAAAAACTGCTGAACCCCGACTAGTCAATCAGACACTGTCCTCAACAAGTTATTTCACCACAACTTTCAACATCACAAACAATAAATAATGATACGCTCGGAGATCAATACTGTGCCTCACTTGCAGTGATCTTGGTAGATGATATCAACAAATCACTAATTTGTCCATACAGAGTTCACAGGAACACAAACTACTTAGATGGGTCAAACCTACAGATGAAGTAGAAAGAGCGAAACAGAACATCAAACGGCAATGGTAATTCACATTCATATCTTTGTTAAAACTATGATCAACCATGTTTGAGATCCAAACATTTAACTAATATTGCAAACTAGTGTTGAAGTTGAATCATGCTTTTAACAAAGAAACATGAACATCAGAAGATACATTTAAAACGTTGACTTCAATGACAGCCTTTAAGAATATCCTTCCTTTCATAACTGGATGAACACCTGGGATAGTAACTGGTCAATTAACGACTACATCGAGAATATTAGAAAGAAATTCCACCTGAGTCCAAGAACCTAATGCAACAAGATAAATAGTTCAAGAATCTAGAAGAGCTCCAGCTAGATATGTGACAGCATTGGTCAAAGTTGCCGCAGAGGCACACCAAATTGCAGCATTGCTTCGACACACAAATGCTGCTTCATTCACAATCTCTGATGTATGATAGCCAGCAGGGTAACCACTTCAGATGCTAAGCCTGCCTATGATGACACTTAGGACATATATAGCAGTATAGCCTCCATATAGTTATAGTTTTCCGGGCATAATATCATGGTTTTTCCGGGCATAATATCATGGTTTCAGTCAAGTCAAAAAACAAAATTAAAGCATGTTATCAGGCTTTTGAGTTGGAAAATCTCCAAAATGGCATCAGACCAATCCAATCGTGTACTGGTTCATTTAGCCTACTTGTACCCTAGGCTCCCAGCTTTCTTTGTGAAGTTAATTATTTGATCTATCCAAAATCTCAGACAAACTCTGCCCATGTAAGGGATCACCCTTGCATGGTCCCAAACCCGGATAACAGCAATCGTAAAACTTTATCAGATTTATCTACCATAAATTCTACAAATTATGTGCATCGCGTTCAGACGTCCCCTCTTAGCGACTCACTATAGAGTCCGAATGCACTAAAAATTATTCAAGGGTTTCTACGTCTTCGCCTAGACATAGTGAATAAATTACAGAGAGGGTTCCCACATCATGAATGAGTGTGAATAAAGAAGTTATTCATGCTACATTTGCACCCGAATGTAGTGAACAAATTGCAGAGAAGGTCTTCGTATTTTCAGCATATACAGGTGGGAGGGGGGTGCGATCATACCAGCACTAAAGCACCGGATCCCATCAGAACTCCGAAGTTAAGCGTGCTTGGGCGAGAGTAGTACTGGGATGGGTGATCTCCTGGGAAGTCCTCGTGTTGCACTCCTTGAGAAAATGGGAAAAGGCTTAGTTGTTGTTGTTGTTGTTGTTGTTATACAGGTGGGAGGGGTAAAGAAGTTGGTCCTAAATAATAAGATTCGTATTGGTATTTGAAATATTGAAACATTGACCGACAAGCTAATAAAGGTGGTACATACTATGATTAGGACAAATATTTATATTTTATGTTTATAAGATACAAAGTGGGTTGAAGAAAAAGCAAAGAAGATTGAGAATAAAAGTTTTAAATTATGATACTCAAGAAAGGAAAAGACTTGAAATGCAGTTGGTATCATTATAAATAAAGATTTAAAGGATAGTGTAGTGGATATACAATGATATGGGACTGAATTATGATGGTGAAATTAATATTACAGATAGAGGCTTTGATTATAGTTTGTGCATATGAACCCTAAGTAAGACTAAAAGATTGTATAAATAAGATATTTTGGGAGGAGTTAGATAAGATAATTCAACAAATTCTACAAAAAAAAAGAGATGATTTGTTGGGAGGAAACTTAAATGAATATGTTAGTAAGGAGACATTAGGATATAGAGATATTCATGAAAAAATGAGGAAGGTAGAGAGATTTTAAATTTTGTCATGACATATGATCTCTTTGCGTTAGGCTTCCGACAGCCAGTATAAAATTTTATTGGACTTATCTACCATCAATTCTACAAATTATGATAGGGCTTTGTGGAAACAAAGAATCCATGTAGCCGACCCCATCTAGTATGGGAAAAGGTTTAGTTGTTGTTGTATATGATCTCTTTATAACCAACACAATCTTAAAAAAACAATATGAACATTTAATTATTTATAAGAGTGGCTCGTCACAAACACAAATTATTTAATTTGTTTGTAAGGAAAAAGATCGATCATGTTGTAAAGATTGCAAGGTAATTCCAGAAAAAAGCTTAACTACCTAACATTGGCTTTTAGTAATGATTTTTTTTTGGGAAAACAATAAACACAAAAGAAAAGGGTGCATAGAGTTATTTAGACTAAATTGAAACCTCAAAAGTGAGAAAGAAGATACATTTAAACAAAAGTTTTTCAAGAAGATGCTTTGAATTACGTTAGTACACCTTCTGATACATGGTACAATATGACTATGTATATTAGAAAAGTGGCAAAAGATGTATTAGGTGAATTTAAGGAAGGCTAGTACAAAAGGAAGCTTAGTGGTGGAGTGAAGCAATGTAAGATAAAATTAAGGCAAAGATGACATTACAAAGTGCATTATTCGAAGAAGACCAATGAAAGTTGAGAGGCTCTTAAGAAAGCAAAGAAAAAAATGAAAAAGGCCGTTAATAAAATAAAAGGCAACATTTAACAAGAATTATATAAAAAACTTAACTCAAAAAAAGATGAAAGCAGTGTTGTTTGTACCATATCGTATCGTGTATCGTTTTGCTTTACGAGACAGATGTCTTGTATCATATTATAATTTTAAAAAAAATAATTTAAAAAGAAAAAAAGAAAAATCAAGACAATTCAAAACAATTCCTATAATTCTAAAGTTGAGTAAACATTCATCATTTATCGTTCAAATTTAAATGTATAAGCATTTAAGGCTTAAGCAATACACCTTTATTTATGATTAAATCATTAAACAAGTAGCAAAATTAAAACTTTCATAATTGAAAAAAAAATTACATATTATAATAAAGATCATCAACTAAATAATCTTCATCTTCTTCTCCTTGTTCAAGATCATCATCACCCATTTACAGATATTGTTGCGCTCTTTCCAAATTGATCCACGGAATGCCTTCTTCAATTAGGAGTGTATTTGCTTCATCAGCTTTCATAATCCACTTCTCTAAGATATCAAAAATATTAAAACTTATTAAATCAAATTAGTTCTCAAGCTTACTTGAGTTTAACTTTTTTAATTACCAGTAAGAATGATAGGTAAATAAAAATTCAAGAATAAAAACTTAATAAATTAAAACATTGAATTACTTAATTAGTAACTCTTCCTTAATTACCTATGTCGAAGACACATGCGGCAACGGATGAAAACTAGGTCACTGAGCCGCTTATGTTCCAACTTTGTATGAATACGTTCAAAGCCACTCAAATTCCCCTTATAACCAATTACACAACATGTTTGACTTAAAACCCTTATTACAAAATCTCTCAAGTTTGTACAATTACTTTCAAACCTCCCCTACCAAACATCTAAGAGAAAAAGACAAATATAAAGATTTATTCTATTATAAATATATGATTTAAAAAACTTAAATATTAAAATAAATTATTTATATGTTTACTTGGCGAATAGTAAACCCTTATGGAATCAATGATACCTCTATTAATCGCCCAATCTCTTTCAGAATACCTAAATGTTGGATTTATGTAGTAAGTTGCTACCTGAAGAGGTTGATATAAATATTTGTTTCATCTATTATCAATAATACTCCACACACGTATATAATCACTCTTCCATTAAAATTACTCCTGATAACTTCTTTAGCCCTATCCATGGCTTTATAAAGATCCATAGATGGCTACTCCTCACTGTTAGTCAATCTCAAAACTTTAACCAAATGACATCATCCTTAATAATCTAATAGAAGAGTTCAAAAATGTACTCCTGAAGACCGTCTTTGAAATCTCATTAAGTTTTTGCTTCTTCTATTTTGAGACAACTCTATAAATTGTTGTTAATCATCTAAGGTAAGCATTCTCTTTAAGACTTGCTTTTGTTTAACAATGTTTTGTCAAATTAGATACAAACTAGGTAGCAATCGTACGAAGAAGCTTTGTACCATCAGTATATCTTCTCATCATACATAATACAAATACATTATTATAAATAAATTTAGTGATATCTTGACATAACTCAATTGTTACCTTTACCTCATCCATCTCTCCAATATCTTCAAAGATGAGATATAAACAATGGGTTGCACATGATATCCAATAAAAATACCATAACTCTAAGCTAACTCATTTGCAATTGCTTTATAGTTAACTACATTATTTGTAATTAATTGGACTACATTTTCATTTTCAATCTCCAATATGACTTTATCAAATTCTTCCCTTAGAACCTCTACAGTATGGTGCTCCTTTGACATGTCTAGTGATCTCAAAAACAAAAGTTAATTAGGACAATACACAAAGAAGTTAAATAAAGCCCTTCCTAGCTTATGTTCGTTCATCTAATATGATAGTGTCATGTTTCTTTCCATGATTTCTTCAAAGTCGAAAATGACCTTACCTAATAATTTCCCTCTCAACTTATTATAAGATGACATTTTATACACTCAACTAATGTTAACAATGGATGAAAGGAATTTATTATATTAAATAGAATGCATGCATCATAAAAACTATCTCTCCACTCGAAGGTATGCCTGGTTATACAATTGCTCTGAAACCATAACAACGCGAATTCCAGGTTGAGCACCAGAAATAGTACTAGGAGGAAAAAACAACTACATGTCAAAATGAGATTTTTCTCTAGCCCTTTTTCTTCTAGCACTTGCAACCTCTTCAACAACCCTCTTTTCCTTGGTTGGTGATCGAGAACTACTACTACCAACATCTGTCAGAAAGGATGCTATCATCATCACCACCAAATCCAACATCCTGTTTCAAACATTTATATATCTTCCTTTTCTTGTCTCTTCTTAACCAAACTCTCTATCATCTCTTGACATTGTCATTTAACTTTGCTCGTATAAGAAACAACCTCTTTTCTAGTTCTTCGTAGGCGATATTTCAATTGAGAAACTCCATCACTCATCACCTTCTCACAAAATTACATTTGATTTTCAATCTCCTTCCCTCAATTGAAGTACCCCACTGCCATGTCGCATTATCAAACCGAGATTGAAGCTATGTAGCACTCATTCCTGCCATCTTAATTTACTTCTTAAATCTTAATAAACCTTCAAAATAAAAACACTTTATAAATTACCATAAACTTCGTAAATCTCATATCTTCACTTCATAAACCACCAAAACACTCAAAGAGGGTCTCCCACTTCATAGATTGTCACAAATACAACAAAAAGATATCCACTCACTTCATATATTATCATTTAAAAAAGAAAAAATAAATAACACAAGAAGATAGAAAATACACAAAAAAGAGAAAAAAACTTATCACAACCACCGGATTGTCATTTTTCGTTGCCGAAGTGACGTGCCACCAGAGATTATTGGAAATGCTTCTCCCTAGTTGAAAGTAGAGTAGTTAAAACACTCAAGACACAGAGTACCAGTGTTATCCGTATCGCACCGTATCGTACGATACGGTGCGATACGTATCGTACCACGATACGATACGGGAGCCCGTATCGTAAAACCCATAGTATCGCACCGTATCGTGCGATACGGGCGATACGCCCTGGGACCCTTATAAAGGGTCCCGGGCCGACTGAAACCCGCGATTTTTCGCGGGTTTCCTCTCTCTTCTTGGGTTCCTTAAGCTCCCTAAGAGCTGATTTTCGCCTCCTTAGTGTTCAAAGCTCCAAAATTGTGCCCTACGGTGCCCGTGCAAGCCTCCAAACTCGGATTTTGGTATATTTTTAATGTTTTTTTCATTATTTTCCTTTATATTTGTTGTTTTTTGTGTTATTTCAGTTTTTTTTTTTAATGACAAAATATGAAGTTATTTATTAAGTGTGTGTATACGATTTTTATTGCATTCATGAAGTGGGAGACACTCGATTTGAGTGTTATTTGAAGATTGGGGAATTTACGAAGTGCTTTTATTTTCAGGTTTTTGTTTGAATTAAAGTACTCCATTGAGATGGCAGGAAGGGGTGGTAGAGACTCTCATTCAAAGTCTGATGATCCGGCATGGCAGTGGGGTATACCAGTTGAGGGTTCAAGGTTAAAAATCATATGCTTATTTTGTGAAAAGGTGGTTAGTGGTGGAATTTCAAGGTTGAAACACCACCTAGCAGGAACCAGGAAAGAAGTTGCTCCATGCACATGCAGAGTTAGAAGTTTACCAGAAGGTATTAAATGCAATGCCTACAGATGATTGAGAACATACAAGAACGGAGACAACAAAAGGATGATTTTCAGATGTATGAAGAAGCTGATGATGCTACTGCCACTGGATTTGGATTCACTGATAGTTTGCCTTCAGATGCTCGAACAGAGATTGGTAGTAGCAGTTCACGAGCACCTACTAGAGGAAAGAGGGTTGCAACTGAAGACTTTGGAGGTGGCAGAAGAGGAGGTTCAGGAAGGAGTAGAGGAAGAGCTTCTTCTTCTAGCATACATTCGTTCTTTCCTCCTTCCACTACACCTGGTGCTCAATCAGGAATTCGTGCTGCTATGGCTTCAGAACAACTGCATGATCAGGCAGACCTTGCAGTGGGAAGATGGTTTTATGATGCATGCATTCCATTTAATGCAGCAAATAGTTTTCATTTTCAAGCAATGGCAGATGCAATTGCAAACATTGGTCCAGGATATAAGATGCCCACTTATCAGAAGTTGAGAGGGAAGATATTAGATCAGACCGTAATTGAAGTGCAACAATACTGTTCGACTTTGAGACAGTCGTGGAAGGAAACAGGATGCACTATTATGGCAGATGGATGGACCGATAGGCAAGGAAGGATATTGCTAAACTTTCTTGTATATTGTCCTAAAGGACTCATGTTTTTGAGATCTCTAGACATGTCAGAGGAGAGACACACTGCAGAGATCCTACGAGAAGAATTTGATAAGATTATACAGGAGGTTGGGCTACAGAATGTGGTCCAATTGATTACAGATAATGCAGCTAACTACAAAGCAGCTGGGAAGGAGTTAGCTAATATTTATGGGACTTTCTACTGGACACCATGTGCAGCCCATTGTTTAGATCTCATCCTCGAGGACATTGGTGAGATGGATGAAATAAAGGCAGCAACTGAGTGTTGCCAAGATATTACAAAATTCATTTACAATCATGCATTTGTTTTGTGTATGATGAGGAGATATACAGAAGGTGCAGAGCTTCTTCGCACAGCTGTAACTCGGTTCGCAACAAACTTCTTATCTGTACAAAGTATTGTGAGACATAAGCAAGCTTTGAAGAGAATGTTCTCCTCAGATGAGTGGCAACAATTTGCAGAGTTGCCTCAAAACAGAAGAAATAGAAAGTTGAATGAGATTGCAGAAACAGTTTTTAGAAGTTCATTTTGGAATGCATGTGTCAGATTATTGAAAATTACTTGTCCATTAGTGAAAGTTTTGAGATTGGCTGATAGCGAGGAGAAACCATCTATGGGCTACCTTTATGAAGCCATGGACAGGGCAAAAGAAGCCATCAGAAATAATTTTAATGGAAAAAAGAGAGATTATGTGCCCGTGTGGAAAATAATTGATAGTAGATGGAATAAACAAGCATATTATCTAAACCCATCATTCAGGTACTTAGAAACCTTCAAAAGGGACGGTGAGGTTAATCGAGGAATCATTGATTGTATCGACAGATTAGTCCCTGATGAGAGCATAGCAGATGCGATACATCGAGAGATAGAGATATATGATAATGCTCTTCACTTGATGGGTTTGCCTGTTACAATTCGCAACCGCTCTACGATGCGTTCAGGTACATTGTTTATTTTCATATTTAAGTTGCATCTTACATTACTGTGGATTATTATGTCTCTAATGTTTGTATTTTTTTTACAGATGTTTGGTGGAACAGGTTTGGAAGTGATTGTCCAAACCTTCGAGATTTTGCAGTCAGAGTCTTAAGCCAAACCTGTAGTGCAACAGGTTATGAAAGAAATTGGAGTGTTTTTGAACACATCCATACAAAAAAGCGCAACAGGTTGGAACACAAAAGGCTTAATGATTTGGTTTATATTCGTTGTAACATGCGCCTTCGTGAAAGGTAATGTTGTATTACTTTCAAATTTTCAATTCAATATTATTTAACTTCAGTTTTCAATTGTTAATATTACTTACTAATTGTTTATCTTTGTTTGTGTCGTAGGCAATTAAAAAAAGTAAATAGAGAAGAAAGTCAGTTCGATCCAATAAGTTTGGATAATTTTGATATATTAGAAGATTGGATTATGGAAGACACTGAAGAAAATGCCCTCCTAACAGAAGAAGACGTTGCCTGGATTAATTTGGAAGGAGCGCAACAACATTATGGAGATGAAGAATTTGATTTTGAAGAAGAAGGTGTGGGCGTGGCTGATGATGATGAGGATCTGCAACAAGGAGAAGATGAAGATTATTTAGTTGATGATCCTGATTACAATTTGTAAAATATAACATTATATTATATGTAACTGTAGTGTACTGTAAAGTGTAAACTATGTCTGTATTTTATTTTTTGGATTCAAAATATGTAAATTTGGATGCAATTGTTCAATGTTGAATGCTCAATCTGTACTAAACTTACATTATATGAATTTAAAGCAATTATCAGATTTTTCCTGATTTTTTCCAATTTTTTTCGATTTTTTACTAAATTTTATTGATTTTTAATTAATTTTTACATTATTTTAATATTAAAGTACGATACGATACGATACGCCCGTATCGTGGAGCCCAGCGATACACGATACGATACGCGTCAGACAACACTGCAGAGTACTCTTCAGGTGGGATGGGGGTTTAAAACAAATAGGGTGTATGGACCGTATCATATGATACGACCCATATTGCATGATACATGCTGACACCGACATTTGTGATACACCATAGTGTATACTATACGTTATGATACGCACTATATCATTCGATACGGGACAATACAGATAACACCAGGTGAAAGAGATATTTTTAAGATAGTTAAAGCTAGAGATAAGAAAACTAAAGAATATTTTAGTGACAAATGATGATATAAAAAATAGACGAAAGAATTATTTCTATAAATTTTTTAACGAAAACACAGATGTTAGTATTAGTTTAAGAGAGTTAACCAAATTATAAAAGTATATAAACCGTAATTTCTACCGATATATTCAAAATAATAAAGTTAAAAAGGCTCTTAAACATATGAAGGTTGGCAAATCAAGACCAAACAATATTTCTATAGAAGTACGAAAGATTCTAAGAGAAATAGGGATCACTTGGCTCATAAGACTATTTAATGAACTATGGAGAAACAAAAAGATGCATGAGGAATGGAGAGCAAATAGAGTACACTTATACCCATATACAATGAGTCATATTATAACATAGATTAAGACAAGTATCGAGTACAACAAAAAACCAATTTAGATTTATGCCAAGCAAATCAACCATTGAAGCGATTCACTTATTAAGACGTTTTGTAAAACATTTTAGACCAAAAAAAGAACCTTCACATGGAATTTATTGATCCAAAAAAAGCTTATAATAGGGTGCCAAGAGATGTTCTTTAGAGAAGAGAACCTAGAAAAAGAGAGATATGCCATTGACATGTATAAATCTTATAAGAGGAATGTATGATGATGCAAAAACATGCGTCGAGGACTTATGAAGGAATGACAACCTTCTTTGGAGTTAATATTGGGTTATATCAGGGATCAACTCAAGTCCATGTTTTTTTATATTGGTCCTTGATGAGTTAACAAAACATATTCAAGATGAAGTATGTTGGTGTATGTTATTTTAAGATGGTATTGTGTTAGTGGATGAGTGTAAGAAAAGGTTAATAAGAAATTACAGCTATGGAGAGAAACATTTTTCCATCCTACTTGAAATTCACTTTACATTTTTCTCATTATACACTATGCCCCAAGTATTATTTACATATGTTATCTTTATCTCCACATGCATAGCTTCATATCTTAGCTTCTTGATATGAGATTAGCTCTTAGATATTTTTAATTTTATGGCAGAAATATTGAATTTGATGAATACTTCACGTAAGAGAACTCTTTCGTTTGGATTCCTTCTGCTTGTGGCCTTCCTCACCTGAATTACTTCACTCCTTCACACAAACAAATCAAATAACTTGGTCGATCTTACAAGGATTTTTTCCCTCAAAATTTACAGGTATCTTATGTCAAATTTCCGTTGTTATTGGTCAAACTTTTAGAAATTGTTCTATTCGATATTGAATCTTCATTAGGTGCCAAATCATCTTTAACCTTCTTATATAAATGCAAATTCATCGTCGACTTTCTATGACCATAGTAGTCTCAAAGTCTTTCCCAATTTGCAAGAATAGGCTCCTCATTCCTGTTATTGTAATTCTATGAAGAACAGTTCTGATTTCTTCTTCCATATAAGCATCATCGCGTTTGCACTTGGATATATATATATATACACACACGCACACATGTGAGAGGACATGAATGCATCTACAAATATACATTGATGGAAATTTGGAGATTGAGCTGCTGGCATATAGACTTATTAAGCTTTCTGGTACAAAAATCTCAGGTAACAGTATCGTGACTCACATTTATATGCCATGCATATGTTGGAACAGTATGGCGACTCAAATTCATCTACTATGCATACCTTAGTAACCAATAAAAATGAAGACAGATTATAAGTCACACTTTGTCCTCCAACTAGAATCCACATGAAAATAGCACCAAACCCAAATCTTCAAGATATTATAGTATGGCACTTTTGGCACATCACCACTGTGTCTCAAGGAAAGGCTGATTGACTAATATACTTGCATTTCCTTCCTACAACATTTTGTTATTAAGTACTTTATTGATCTGATATTTTAGCAAGAAGCCTTTTGCTTTCCCCCATTAACTTGGACAACTGTGCAGCTCGTGCAATCAAACTTCTCCCGCAAAATAATGAATAGTTTCAGTATGATGATTCTCCACAAATGTCTTAAAACTTCAAAATGTCGAAAGAACTTCTGACTTTTGTTTCACAAAAATATACAAGCAAAAAGAAAAATATATAACACACGATGAAAAAAACATGAAAGCAACACAAAAGTCACAAACAGTAGATAATAAGGAAGCATGGAAAATCAACAACAAATGAAACAACTAAAGAGACAAGAAACATTAACTCATTTGATAGAAAAAATACTAACATTACAACTTTGTAAAGTATAAAAGCAATTACAAACAATTTTGAAGATTGACCTTGAAAATCATTCAACCTAACATTCTATGAAATCAAGAATGAGACCCTACCATAAACCCCTATATTCAGAAGAATGGAAAAGGAAATGACACAATTCAAATCGATCAAAACAACAAGATCACACCATAGGTTAGGAAGGACTAAAGGAAAGATGAATCCGCTCAAAAGTTCTTCGAAGTTTCACAAATACCTTAGTTATTGTTTAAAGAGAAGAAAAAATCTATACATGAAGGCATGAGAGAGAGAGAGATGACCCATTCTCCGGTGAAACTTCAATGATGTCTAGTGGAACAAGACATCCAATGGCTCTTGTCAATGAAAACGAGACTAACTTCAGAGAATTGGAAGGAGACCATTCTCCAGAAAGCTAAAGTTTCACCAGAGAACAATTTGCTTACATGATTCACTATGTAACCCCAATCACGGGAATCTCACATGACAGGGAAGAGTAAATAATGACAGTTCTCTTTCTCAGCTTTTCCCCCACATCCAAGCACGTCTTAAATTCATTTTAATATTTTTATAAGGTAGAGAAATTTCCCAACATAATTCCACGTTTTCTCCATGACTTCCACCGCAACAGAATCTGGTCACCCTCCTTTTCATCTTCCATGTCATATTTACAGTATAGAATATGCCCGCCTGATCTAAAGTATTTCAAATCTCATTGAATATCTAGAACTACCTCATTTGCAGTATCTAGAAATAGGCTTCATTTAGCACCTACAATTCATTTGAGATCCAACAGCTATGTGAACTTCCAGAGGCAATTCATTCACATTGCTCTACACCAGAAACACAACATTCTATCTCTACATGCAGACAGACGATGCACATCATAAGATATTGTGTTGTGAATGTGATGACAGCTTAATAGTTGTCTACTAGCGAAAATATATGCCACCAATAGTGCGATTAGAAATGTGCACCTTAACTCAACTTTAGTATTTGAAACCACGTCATCTTCTGCACTCAACATTTTCTACATCAACTTATATACGAAGCATCACGTTGCCAATCCACTTATTCTATATAGAGAAAATCCAGCCATACATAAAAAGATAGCCTCTGTGCATATAGAGAAATCTGATGCTCTATATTGCAATAGTAGGCTCCGCCCTCGTGCACACACGAAAACTGTTATAAATGATGAGCATAAATTATGTTCCAGCAACATCTTAATGGATAACAAACAAGACATAAATCTCATCACCTATAGTGTCGTTACAAAATAAACACCTTGAAAGTTTCTAATAATATGATGATAATGTAGGCCTATGCTGAACAAATTTGACTTTCGCCTTATTTCTCCTATCGACAATGATAGGCCTATGCTGAAGAAATTTGACTTTCACCTTATTTCTCCTATCAATAATGAGCATTATGTCATAATGTGCACATAGTGGGAAAAGCTCGATTCATAATCAAAGATGCCCAGACATATGCGAACGCTATTGATTCATACTACAAATCAAGATTTGACAAACAATCGTCAACCATCAGATGCCAACAGTGAAAAAGGTAAGCAAAGAAGGGTGAGATTTCCCCTATCTCAAATTAAGTGCATTGAGGAAGCATACATGAAACAATTACCCCAATCTCAAATTTAGCAAAATTAGAATAGAGAGAGAATTCAGGCGATTATGTTACGCCCAGACAACAACATGGTATTCCTAAAAAAATAGAGTAAAGGGCCTCATTGTTTTCGTGGGTGAGATTTCCTCCAAGGGAAAAATATATCAAAAAGATGGATGAAGCAAGAATCTTTGCCACGGAAAATCTCAGAACGAGCCTATGTTATTATTATATGATCCCGGGTTAAATTGTTATCTTTCTAATGAATCCTACAAGGTTTACGGATCGAAATTCACCGGTCAGGCAAAGGACCAGCAGCAACGTCTTCCGAGGTCCTCGAAAGCACGGAATCCTCCTCCGCGGCAGCGGCTTCTTCCTGATCCAATTCGCGGGCTGCTCGCTCTTCCATTGCCTTCTCGGCGGAGAGGAGGGGTTCGTAGTAATCGGCGTGGCGAAGCATGCAGTCTCTGAGCAACCGCGTGACCTCGGCGCACCGATCGACCATGTCCTCTTTGTTCTTCTCGGCTTCTTCTATGCATTTCTCCCACTCCACGAAACTGTCTTTGCATCCGCCTCCCTTCATGAACAAGCAGAACCCGCATTCCACCTGCTCTTCCTCCTCCTCTTCCTCGTCGCCGGCGCCTCCATCGTCACCGGTCCCTTCTCTTCTTTCTTCACTGTCCTTCGCCTCCCCGGCAACGACTCTCCGACGTTGATCATCCTCTTGCTCGGCGGTGTTTAGGGTTTCAACGGGGGCAGGAGCAGCGGGGTCGGCCGGTGACGCCTGAGTCGCCGTAGACATTCCCGAACGGACGGGGAGAGAGAGCGGCGGACCGATTCGCTTGGGGTTTTGAAGGGATTTTGGCGATGCAGCAAACTTTTCTTGGTGGGGAAGTTTTCGTTCAACCCCCTACTTGGAGAGAATTTACGAAGTACTGCCTTAGGGACCAAATATTTAGTTTAAGCGACGAACCAAAACCTTTGCCTTCTTCCAACACCAAGTGGGTTCGGGTGGCTGCGTAGACTCTTAATAACCATTATATAGACTCTTAACGACCATTATCTTAGTCTTGTGCAACACTGATATTTGATTTAAATAGTATAAAATCATACATTATTCTTTTCTTCAAACATTTTTGAGACATTTTTTATCTTTTTAAGTGTTCATCGTCTGATTTTTCTCACCTCCTCAGTGAGGTTCACCAATTACCTAAAGCATAGCTTTATGCCTCTCAATTAATTTTTATCAGTGTAATGCCAACATTATTTTAAATAGCCTATTTAGAATTTTTTATTTTCTTATTTCTTGAGGCCAAATGTTAACATGATATGATGAACCAACTCAGTGACGACTAAAAAATTCAGATGTGAACCACATGCCATCGGCAAGAAGGCTTGGTTTTGATTCTGCTTGGTTTGGTTTACTCTGGTTAGATGGCCTATAGAGAATAGCTTCAAGATAGTCAAAAACACCTATTTCAATGGGTTTGCTTGCTATAAAAGTTCAACCACTTAACGTACTTGGTGCCCTTCAACTCCCACGACGAGTGTGGTGAGTTCAATTCCCAAGGTATGCATGCAGTGCACGTGTACAAGGCTTCGATCTCTCCCACATAACCAAAAGAGAAAATTTTAGTGCTTAATTTTGCATAAAATAATAAACTAAGTCTTTTTTCATTCTAGATGGAGTCAACTATATGGATTCTTTGTTTTCATAGAGCTCAATCATATACTATGCTAATAGATAACTCAAGTTTGGTTGTATTTCTGGTCTTTCTCTCTTTTTTAAACATTTTCACCATCTTTGGTTGTATTCCTACATATCCAAATCATATTAAACCATCTTTTCTAATTTTATCATTTATTATTGGTACTACTCTTAATTTATTTTTAATAAAATATATAATTATGCATATTTTTTAAAAATATGTGTAACATTTTATTTGATTGAAATGCTTTAGATCGACATAAGGATCCCAAAAAAGGTCTCACCCGAGTTTTCATGTCAAAATAAGTAGCAAACAAGAGTCTTTTAAGAAAAAGTAGTGTGGTAGAGGTGGTGAAGAAAGTCTTTTCCTCTTTGAACCACCTTACGTGCTAACCTCTTACGGATAAAAAAAAGGGTTACGGATGAAGGCATTTCAAATAGACACTTAATTATTGTCATTTAGACCTTTAACTCTCTGAAATCAAATCAAGAAACCTGTTTCATGACTATTTTCCTTTCTCGTACTATAAAAACTTGTGGAAAGAAGAACCTTTAGGAAGGTACGAAAAATTGGATTTCTAAAGTATTCAAAGAGGTAGAGAACGACCACAAAAATACTTAAAATAAACAATAAAAATTGATCTAACTTATTGTTAGTTAACTGCTAACATGACACATGATAGAACTATGTGTAAACAAAGAATTCCGTGTAGATGAACTCGTCTAGTATGGGAAAAGGCTTTGTATGCTATAAAAACTTCCAATCATAGAGATTAGAAGCAAATCAAAACTAACAAAAGCAATAACTGTCTTCAAAAGTTAAGTAGAAAAGTTGAGCTCAATTCAATCATAGCTTAAGGGGTTAAACGTAAACTTTTTTTTTTTTTTGGTAAACAAAGGAGGGCTAAGCCCTGGAGTTTACAATACATCCACCGTAAGATTCGATGTGCATTCTACATCACCATGGACAAGTACACAAAGTCCCTCACAACCTGTTTGATTCGGGGTACCGGGTGGTTAGACCCTATTTTTTTTGGGTCTTACAGTACCAAACCCAAATGTGAATCAAACGTCGACCTTATTAGGCCCATTGCAGTTCCATGGGCTGATTTTAGGCAACAAAACATGGCCCATGGAAGGGGGTGGGCTACACGATTTGGGCCCTAGTCTCGATCAAATCTGAAACTCTCTCCTTCAGCTTTTCCGATTCACGATTTTTGTAGATCATCGTGCTCTCTCATTCTTCAGCGCTTTGCTCCTGTGATCTCCATCTAATCTGAAGCTCGTGGAATCGCTACCTCTTTGCCCCTCTTCATCTTCTTTTCCTCTTTTCCATTCGTGGAATCATTGCCTCTTCCCCGTTCGTGAATTTATAATCTTCCAATATCTTGTATGCATCAAAAGGTGGATTTATAATCTTTCTCTTCATCTTCTTTCCCTCTCGTTGCATCTCATTCATCTTGCCACAGTTCTTCCTCTTTATCTTCTTTCCTCTTTCCCATTCATAGATTTATAATCTTCTAGTATTTTGCATCTTATAGAAACGCTCAAAAAGTGTTTGATGAAATGTCTATGCATCTCATTCAATCGCCCATGCTATGCAACAGGGTTGTAGTATTTTCTATTTGTTGGAAAACAAACACTGACCATATTTTCGCCATGTTCATACTTGGCATCACCAAAATCTAGTATGCTCTTTTATTTGTTTTGTTGTTTATTCGTACAACATGCCCCAACAATGCCATAAACAGAAACAATGAAATGAGAAGTTCATATACCTAGAGAAAGTACTTGTGGCTCGATATGCATAAGGGAAACATACCATCACTCTCAAAAGCTAAACTAGAATTGCAAATAAATCAGAAGCTAAACTAAAATTTAGAAAGCATATACCATCACTCTCAAAAGCTTCATGAATTTGAAGATGTAGGAAATGGATAATGTCCACAAGTTTTTCCATGACCTAAAACAGGCAAGACCAGAACACACCTTCAGTTTAACTTTCACCAGACAAATGTCACATGAAAAAATAAGCAAAATAGCGCACGAGAATTATTTTGTTATTATGAGAATAAGTTTTTTATTGAAAAGCACCACGGACAGGGATTGAGAAAATTTAACAGATGTGGCAGTGCCACAAGTTAGACAAGAGTTATATACATGTTGCATTGAAGGCACAATTTCCTATTTTAAAAACTCAAATTTCATATTCATATCATGTGGAGATTGTAATAGTTGCATTTGCTTTACATAATTTCATTCTGTCAAATGTTGTTCATTTCAAAGAAGAATGTGAAAGTAGTAATGAAAAAAGAAATTACGTACGAGAATCCTCCAATGAAGTTATTGATGGTCAGTTGCATGCACAATGTGGTAGTAATAGACAATGAGAAACTTATTAACAAATATGATGTGGGTAAACTATTCAAATTATCATTTTCTTTCTTATTTATATTATTGAATTTTGATATCTCAAATTGTTTATAAGGACCATCTGTCTCATGATGTAGTCAATTAATAGTACTGTGGATGTAGAGGTAATGTATTGTATTGGTGTATTAGAATATTGTGTTTTAGTTATAATACTTCTCTTTGTTATGCTACTTTCTTATTGTTTGATATTATGATTTTTTTTTTCTTTATTACTAACTTTCTTATTAAATGGTTTTCTTACATAAAGGATATCAATAAAAAACGAGGGCTTCGCATGATATAATGGTTGATACTTTTTTGAAGGACTTTATTTTGGACTTAAAGTTGTTGTAATTGATTTTGTTATAGACATGAAGTTGTAATTAGTTTTATCCTTGAAGTTATTGTGGACTTAAAAGATGTTTAAAGATATTTGTATTAATCTTCTTTAGATGATATCCATGTATTGTACCTCTCTTTTGAGTTGGAATTGCCTTTGTGCAAGGAGAGATTATGGCAAAATTTTTGTAGAAAAGAGGAGCACAAATTGTGAATCTCATTTTGGAGTGTATTACTTTTTTGTAAGGTTAATTTATTTTTCATAAGTTTTTATTCTATTTTATCACGTTTCACAAAAGTTCTGGTTGTTAATATGCTTGTTGTTACTCAACACCTAAAATTGTCTTCGATTAAGGAGAAATTCTGCTAAAATTTTAAAGGATTGCAAAAATATAAATTGTTGACTGATTAAACATATGGATATGATGCTTGTAATTATAAATGTTGTTTTGTAGTTCTAATTGAAATGATTGATCGGTCAATATATATGTGAATGATATTTATCAAATAAAAAAGTAGTTTAGGAAGTTGAAACTCGAGTATAGGTCTAAGTGTAAATCAAACTTAGAACCATGGTTGTAAGTGTCAGTTCCAAGTGCAAATCAAACATGGAACTACAAATGGTCCTTACCATAGGTTTCAATCCTATGTGAGCCTGTAGTTCTTGTACCAACTGCGTGGTACTCTAAATCAAACACACCCTCAAGTTGATTCACCTTGAGTCCCACCCAGTTCTTGGCTAATTTGCGGCTTTGTTTGCCTCCTGAAGATGTGTCGGTGTCATTCTTGACTTAAAAGTTCCTAGATAGTGAAGAGCAACAATGTATTCATCTATCATTTTCTTTCTATGAATGCATAGTATCAAAGGTATTGGTACATGCTTGGTCAGATTCTCGAAGGCTCTTGTTTGTTGTATGAAACTTATATGATTTCTTTTTTGGGAACGATGATCATAGTTCTTTGGTACACCTTTCTTTGGTACACCTTGTATCACTATCTAATTTTGTCAATTGGTTCTTGCAAGTGTCATTAAAATTACATCACTACTTCTTACGGTAACAATTAGTAATGACAAAAAGCATATCCAAGGGCATTACTATATGCTTACCCCTTCTACTATTCACACCCCAATTTTCGTAAATACTCAAAATACCTTCCATATAAATATTCTTTCCTCTCTCATTTTATCCCAACATTTCTCTCTCATCTCTCAATAAATCTCTCCTCTCCCACCAAATTCCAATAAAGGTCCATCTAATTGAATTTATTTGCTTCGATAATGACGGTTTCACTTAGTGTTATTGTCTTCTTCGCAACTCAATGCATATTCTTACGAATCTCGTTGAAAAGAAGATACAATAAAGAAGAAAAATGAAACTAAAAATGAAATCAATAATAAGAAGATACACGAGTCAATAATACGAAAACAACCATAAGAATCAAGAACAAAAGAAAAAAATAATTAACATAAATAAAAACAAAAATGAAAAACTAGAGTGTCTCAACGGAAAAGATGCGCCTGACATGTGTCTCCCCCAAAGGGAGAGACGCGGCTAAGGCGCCTCTCTTTCGTCATAATGCCTTAGTTTTTTATTTTCAAATCCGGTTGAGAAATCAATCAAAACCAATGTTGTAAAAATAGTATTGTATCGTACAATAGGATTTTGTTGTGTATCGTATGAGTATATGATACAATACAAGCTTACGTATCGCAATAAGCAATTTATCATATCATATCATATGATACGGTATTGTATCGTACTGTATCATACAATACAATCAGTATCGTACGAGTCAATACTAATTTTTTGGGTATAAATTCCGAGAATCTAAAGTTACGAAAATCATTTATGCTTCTTCCCAAACTCTTTTTTATGTCATTTATTTGCTCTCAAATCCTTTTTTCATCCATGTTCTTGTGGTTTATTTACAAGATTCTTAAGTGTTTCACCCAATCCAACTCCTATCTCTAGGGTTTTTGTCAAATCTCTAGCATATCTCTTTTATTTTTGCATTCTACCAGATTTTTCATTTGAAAATTCTAAGTTTTTATAAATTGTGTGATTCTTAACCTCTAAAAAGTGTTTTTCTTGTTTTTGATTATCCACTCTGATTTTAATGACTTTCGATCGGGTCGATCTAGCATGAACAAATTGTACCCTGATGTACGAAGGCAATAAGATTGTGAACAAGTAGATATTTTGCAATTCAGTAAAATATGATGATATTTCTCATATAAAATACCACCTTGCTAGAATGAAAAAGGATGTTAGTACTTGTCATTGGGTTTCCGAAGCAGTGAAGTACGAGATTGAGCTGGTATTGGAGGTAGAGATTAAGGGTGAGAGAGAGCAAAAATAAGTGATTAGGATATGTCTGAACCATTTGAATATGCTTCTCAAGAGATATATGGTGATGAATTTCATGGTATAACTGAGATGAAATAAGAGATGGCTGAAGAGGAAAGAAAAAGGCGAGAAAAGGCAAAGAGTGTAGGTTATGGTGATAGTACCAGTGGAGTTAACTCTTGTTTCATTGCAAGAGCTCCTCCTCGCCTGATGACTACGAGGGGTATTAGAGGAAGAGCTAAAGCTAGAGATAGTATGATGCCTTTATTTTTTTCCCACGTATAACTCTTGGAGCTCAGTTAGACATTAAATCAACTATGACTTCAAAGGAGATAATTGAGAAAATAGATTTGAAGTGTGTCAATTTTTTTTATGAAAATTGACTTTATTTAAATGTTGTAAACTCAATTTCATTTCAAAGTATGACATATGCTATTGCAGGATCGGGTTATAGAGTCCCTACTTATCATGATTTGAGGGGTATATTAATGTAGAAATGAGTTGATATTGTTAATGCATGGAGTTCTTAATTTAGGGAGTCGTGGAAGGACATGAGATGTTCTATTATGGCTAATGGTTGGACAAATGATCAGCGTATGTCTTTGGTGAACTTTCTGGTCTATTGTCTCAAGGGAACATGATTTTTAAAATCATATGACTTGTAACTTTGTAGTGTTCTGGTATGGATGATTGTAAGTCATAACTTTATAACTTTGTTGTTTATTAATTAAATGTATTTAGTATTCAGGATATGGTATCGATGCTTATTCATGTTATTTAACTTTGTTATTCTCTTCTAACAATCTCTCTAAATATTTTTTATAAAGTAATAACTATTTATTAAGAATTATCTGTTTCAAATCAAGCTTTTGGATTCAATTTTGTTTAATGTTGATTGTGGTATATGTGTTGTGTCCATTAATTTCAATTCTTTCAAATTTCAAATTTTATTAAAAAATTTCAATTTATTTATCAAAAAATAAAAAATTGTACGTATCAATGCCCATTTTTACAACATTGATCAAAACAACTAAAAAACAGAAAAAGCAAAATGAAATCAACAACATAAATCGATAAATCAACGAATCTATTTTTGAATCGATAATTTTTATTACCTTTTTCTTTGTTTTTTGTTCTTTCTTTTCTTTGTTTTTTCTTTCATTTTTTTATGGATTTTGGTCCGTTCAATAGATCGAGTAATAGGTGATTATAATGTGTTTGGGAGAAAAGAATGGCCATAAGAAGGCTTGTGCAGGAGGAGAGAGAATGTCTCGTTGAGGCTATTTTCATAATTACTAAAAATAACTAGGAGTATTTTGAAAAAAGCAACAAAAAAAGAGTGTGCATAGTAAAAAAGGTGCACGCATATATCCAATCTATGCATATCGTTCAAAAGGCATAAGTCTCCCTTTCTTTGTCTCTCTCCCGAACAATCTTAGATGGTTGAAGCTTATATATGAGTGACTCAATACAAGCATATCCAATCTGTGTATGACTTGAAATGTTGGGGCATAATTCTAAAAATTTTAGGGCCTACAAGATTGATTGGGTATTATGACTGTGGTCTTAAAGTTTGAGTCCTAAAATGTAATAGGTATGTTAGCAATTTTGGGGCTTGGTGACCTTACATGAGCCACCCCTAAGCTTATCTCAAGGACTATTCAACGGCTGCTTTGCGGGCTCGGTAACAACCAGGGCAGTTATTCTGTCTCATACAGATTTAGAACGTTAGAGAGCACACCGATGAGTCCTCATGAAAGGCACCAGACCGGACCGTGAACCCGTCTTCCTGACTTTAAGTGCCAATTTGCATCAACTCCTCCATTCCTTTGTATATGAGCTGTGAGTAGCAATTGCGTACTCACATGACGCAAGCTCGTTGAAACTGAGGTTGAGGGTTCGAATCCCTCATTGACGGGTTGGTTTCGGTTGGAGCTTGAACAGAATGCAAGCTATAAATTAAAATATTTGAGCCTTTCAAAAGAACTATAAAGTCTGCACCCAGAGCCCTAGCTCACGCTGGCATCTTGGGTTGTGTCTGGGTTAGAACTGTCTCTTGGACCTTTATATATATATATATATATATATATATATAAAGAGAAAGATTGGATCATGTCTACCATTGATCTCTTGACTCATGACTAGCTATTACTTTTTGAGAAATTATTGTTTAATTTTTTTTCAAAAACTTTTAAACTTTTAAAATTAGGGCTTGCTATTTGCACACCCCTTTTACTATCCACACGCCTCTTTCCACTAAATACCAAAATTACCTTGCATATAAATACGTTATACTCTCACAATCCATCCCAACATTTCTCTCTCTTTTCTTACCGAATTTTTCCTCCCACTCAATTCCATCAACTCTCCTCTCTCACCCAATCTCTCCTCTCCTATCCAATTTCAACAAAAGTATATTTGGCCGGATCTTTTTGCTTGAACATCAGAGGTTTCACTTTTGTCTTCTTCATAGCTCAATGTATCTTATGAATTTTATTGAAAAAAGATAGAACAAAGAAGGAAAAATAAAAATAAAAAACAACAAAAAAAACTAAAAACTAAATCAATAAGAACAGAGAATCAAGAAATATAAGAAAAAACCGAAAACAACAACAATCATACGAATCAAGAACAAAAGAAAAAAGAGAATCAAGAAGCATTGGAAAAAATTGAAAATGAGGGCATCCCGTTGGGAGAGAGCGCAACATCTCTTCCGTAAAGATACCCTAGTTTTTTATTTTCAATTCCGACCTAAAAATCAACCAAAACAACTATAAAACAGAAAAATCAAAACCAACTCAACAATATAAATCGATAAATCGACGAATTCTCTTCAACCTTTTTTATCCTCTTTTTCTTCGTTTCTCTCTTTCTTTCTTTTCTTTTGATTCTTTTTTTTCATTTTTTGATGGATTTTAATCCATTCTTTTGCTGAAAATAGTTGTAGATTGAGTAATAGGTGGTTGAAATGAGTCGGAGAGCGAAAAATAGAAGGGAGAACGGTCGAACGAGAGCTGGATGCAGATTCACACATTAGGAGAGAGAATGCCATGTTTTATGGCTGAAGGATGTTTCCATAATTACTGAAAATGTTCACAGGTATTTTGGGGAAGCAATAAAAAAAGTGTATGCAGTAAAAAGAGAGTGCCCGTATCAATTCGAAAGGCATGAGTTAGTTTGTTAGAGATAGACAAGAGGACAATCTTTTTCGTAAACTTAAAGTTCTTCAACGAAAAACAACGTTATTACACTAATCCTCTCAAGAAGCAATGACAAACATGACAAGACAAGAATCCAATCACTATATATTATATTATATATATATATTAAAGCTGGTTGATGTAAACCATCCATATTCATACGCATTCAAACCGATGTCGGGGTTGATATTAAAAAATTTAAAAACCATCTTTATTTATATACAAACTCCATTGTTATTAAAAAAATGGAAAAGTACTTTTTTTTCAGGATACTGAATTATTCTTATATGTACTTTTCAGCCATCCATCGTCCTCCTCAATTGGACATGTCAACCCCATCTTAAAAGTTCACGAGTTCGATACTCTGTGTACACACGCCCGATAGGCGTCCACCTAAACCAACTGTATCAACTAAATTAAGAACTAATGTGCAGTCGAGATGCATCGTCGTGGACTTACTTTCACCACATTGGTTGCTTGGGTCTTGTTTAATTGTGATGTAGTTAGTATTTCTCTTTTTGCCTTTTCCCTTCAACCTGAACCATTTCAACAACCCTCTCAACCTGAACCACATGCTGCACTCGGTGGCGGATCTACATTGAGCCTAAGTGGACCCAAAATTCTAAACTTCAAAAAAAAAAAAAAAACCTTTACATTGAGCTTAAAACATACTTCGCCGCACCCTAAACAGATCCGTGGTCTATTCGCCCCACCCCACAAGAAGAATTTTTAGATCTGGCACTGGCTACTACACTCACATACACCCCATGTCACATGGACACTTCTAACATATCCCGTGTCGTGTCCATTTGCATTATCATATATAAAGGAAGATGCCCATTCATCTTTTGTCGTCCTAATGCATCGCATTGACACTTCAACTTATCATTATAAAGGTTTGTGTGGCATAGTTTTGGCCAAACATGGCCGGTTCTGGGTAAACTGGAACAGGAATTGGGCCGGTTCTGGTTTGAGGACCACCACATTTGGGATGGAAAAAATATTAAATTTAAATTTAAAATAAAATAAATTATAAGGAACCCGCAGTTTGGAACTGTTGCTTCCAGCTTTAGACTGATTCTGGTTCTATGAAAGGTGGAACTGGAACCGAATCCATAGTTTTCCGTTCTGGGTCCAATTTCAACCGTTCCCATTCTAGCCAGTTCCTGACCTGGTTCAAAACCGGCATGTCTAGGTTTGACCATTGGTACTTTGAAATCAGACTCTTAACATGTCTTCAATATCAAAAGTTTGCTCCCTTCATTGGGGTTGGAATAAGGCCATTAGTTGCAATTTTTTATTTATTTAAAGGGATGTTCTTGAGGACGGACCAAGCCAGAACAAACAATACCATCTTCCAAATAAAGCTAATCCATGGGATCCACCATTTCATTATGAACAGCTACCTATTCTAGAGCTTTTAAACCTAATATGCACCAGATTTCCACTTTATTTTCTAATACGGATTGGTTGGAGATTCCATGTAAGGCGTATAAATAGGCACTAGCAGAGGCTTTTGCTTATTCAACTGTGTATCATTCTTCTCTCTACCTGGTAGCCAAAGAACTCTGTCACAAGGATAGTTTTGAATAGCTAGTTGGGGAGAAGTCATGAAGGAAGAGATTATTGAGATGGGTCCGAGCTCAAAAGCAATTGCAACTAGGAGGAATAGAGGGATTGGTGTGTTTGACTTCATATTGAGGTTGTTTGCAGTAATTGCTACATTGGCAAGTGCAGTAGCCATGGCAACGACAGACCAAACTCTTCCATTCTTCACTCAGTTCATCCAATTTGAGGCCAAATACGACGACATGCCAGCTTTCTTGTGAGCACCAACTTGGCAATTCTTTCCTCACTCACACACACAACTGATGTTTCTGTAATTTCTTAAACAGGTTCTTCGTGGTAGCAAATGCAATTGTCAGTGCCTATCTTGTGCTATCACTCCCATTATCAATTGTCAATATTTTGAGAGGCAGAGGTGCAGCAGCAAGAGTAGTTCTCATCTTCTTCGACACGGTATTCAATTGCTTTAAGCGCATTATATATATTGTATCTTCTTGCTCCCAAAGATAGTTATTAAATCATCAGCACGACAAAAAAACGCCCACGGAGTTGGCTGTTCAATGCAATAAAAAGCTCTGGCAACATACTTTATGTAAACTCAAGGAAGAACACCTAGCACGGATACCCAAGAAAGCAGTGATTCTGTAACAAAGACTGGAAAAGCTAGGTAGTATTGGGTACTCATGGGTAAAGAAAGGTGATGGTCCTCTGCCCTCAAGCCCAAGGACTCATCATCGCCACTGGTGGCCGAACTTAACTAACTTATAAAGGAGCAATAACATGTACTTGCTAATTTAAGTAAACTTCTTTAAGGGCTGATTTTAATGGTTTCTTACTTCTGCTGCACAGGCGATGATGGCGCTTCTAACAGCAGGAGCATCTGCGGCGGCAGCAATTGTGTATCTGGCACATGAAGGAGATGATAAGACCAACTGGTTCGCTATATGCCAACAATTTGATTCCTTCTGCGAACGCTCATCAGGATCTCTCATTGGCTCCTTCATTGCAGTTGTTATATTTATCCTGCTTATACTCGGATCTGGCATTGCCATCTCCAGGCATTAGCAACAACGGGAATAAGTCCAAGTGACAGTACTTTCCACCCAACACATGCGTGCACCACACACACACACACACATGTTTTAAGCATTTGAATTTATGAACTAGTTGGTGCTTATGTAATTGGTTTGATGAAAGCTAGCAGTTGTGCATATGCGCACTTTCTTAGGAAAGGGTAAGGGATCTGTTTACTCGTGTTACTTTGTTCAAGAAAGAATCCGTCGTGTGACAGCAGCGTTCTCCTTGTGTCTTGGCTTTCGGTAACCGGAGATTGTGCTCGTTTCTTGTAATGTCTTGAAATAAATATCGAATATCATTCTTCTTCTTACATTTACAGTAAGCCATCGGGTAATCAAAAGTAATGCCATGATTTTAGTTTACATTACTCAAGCCAGCTCTGTAAAATACTGCTTTAAGTCGTATATTTTGACAAAAGAACTAAGCATTACTTTGTCAGCTGCATCAGAAAAGAAAGAAAGACCTTATCAGCAATTTCATTTGTTGAAAAAGATCAAATGGGGCTTATTTCATATTTCTTATCCTCACGGTTAACTTTGATTGGCCGATTCTTTCACTAAGCCATTGACAAAGGAACAATTTGCAATGGTTGATGCCCAAATCGGTGGTGGTAGGTGCCCCTCAAATCCAATGGCGCAAGGTGGTAAGACTCGTACCTTGACGCCCAAGCACACTGGGTGTAAATTGAGCAGAGGAAATTCAAGGCAGACAAAGCTCTAAAGACCCGTTCTGCTATGCTTCTACAAGACAATCAGATTGTAAATACCCGCGCCATATAACCACCAATTTCATTTAAGATTCTCAGCATTGTCGCCTCTGTAAAACATTTTGGCTTCGACAAAATGCTACTGACAGTAAAATTGATAGAGCTGAATGCAATCCGAACGCATAAGAAGAGAACAATTGAATTTGATATTCAGAAACTTAACATTGTTATTGCTACAGAAAAAAAACTTTATTTCGTTACACCATGCATGATATTCCTCAAGGATCAGGTTAAGAAATCCTTAACCAGAGATTATTCCCCAATTATCATCGGAGACAGTTGAGAACCAAAAGAATTGAAACTCTTATCTGTGCATCAAGCATAAACATTCTCCTCTGACGGCCTGAAGTTAGAAGCATTCTGCAAAAGAACTCTGATTGCCTGCTTTTTCACATTCTTTCCATACATGGCCCTGCACATCCTCACTGCCTTGGACATCATGACCTCATCCAACATGCCGCCACCACCACCATGGAAGCCAGTATCCTTCTTGTTGAACACGTCGGCCGCCAATACTCGGTCATCCCCACCCACCACTGCCTGTGCTGCGTCTACCAAACAACCTGCTGTCGGAATCCGGCTTCCCCATTTCCTTACGGCCTTGCCTGACTGAATTAAATTCCAGTAAGCTTTCCAGTATGAAATTCTCATGAATCCCTTCTCCCTTTTCCCATTGACCCTCTTCTTCAAAAACTCTTCCAGTTTAGCCACGGCTTCTGCGGAATCCGCACCACTCTCCATCATTTTCTCAATCTCCTCCACACCTCGGTCGCGAATTGCTTCTTCGAATTTGCACCTCTCACACTTGCATAAGAAACCCCAGTTCTTGCTTAGCACTCTCCTCTGCTTCCACGGCAGAAAGGGATCGAAGTAGCTGAAAGTTATCTCTTCCCCTTCTCTCAAGTCCTTGGTAACATGCACAACGATCCTATCGCCAACATGAAGCCGTCTGGAATTCGGGCTGCACGAATGATCTACAAAGGAAGCCAAGATCCACAGTCCAATTCCACAAATTTCTTCGCGGTTCTTGACGGATTTCTTGCGCAAAACCGGAATTTCAGTAATAGCATTCACGTCTAAGATCTTCAGAATCCTTTCCATATCAAGTTTGAGGTCAGGGATAAGCAAATCCCCTTCTTCGTCGGACTTGAAAAGATCGATGTTGGGGAGTTCAAGGCAAAGACTGTCTTCATCTTCATGATCATCTTCTTCCCCTGTTGACAAAGCATAAATCTGTCTCAGGGTTTTCCTTGATTTTGAAGCGGCATCACGGATTTGATCCACAAAGTCCTTCCATATCACCAATCTATTATTGTGCTCGCCCCCCATGCCGTGTTCGCCGTCTGATGACGGTAAGATTGCTCTGCCAACGGCCACCGGCTTCGACGCAAAAAGCAGAGTTCCAGCATTGACATTCTTGGTTACAAAGAGTCCCCGGCCGCTAATACCGGACCTCCTTATTTCGACGGGGCCCAGATATTGAGCCAAGTACGGCGATGGCCCTTCGAAACCGTTTAGTATCCAAGACGTCAGATCGAAATTTCCCGTTCTGGATTGAACTTCGAGTTTCCTGCTGCGGTCGAGAAGGCTTCGGATCGCATGGGCGGTGTCGGCGCTGCCGTGGGGTTGAAGAGCCAATGCCGTTTGGAAGCACTCAGTGGCTCTTGAGTAGTTGTCGACTTCTAACAATGCCTTGCCCTTGCACACGACGGATTTCAAATGGTTTCCGTCCATCTTCAACGCCCTGTCGCAATCGCTAATGGCTTGGTCGAAATCCTTGAGACAGAGAAACGCTTCCGCCCTGTTTGAGAAAGCTATGCAAAGGGGTCTCTTGAAGGCTACATCAGAATCAATATCGTGGTCTTTGTTTTGGTTTTCCAAGAGATTGATCAAGTGGGTATAGGAATCAATGGCTTCTTTCCATTCTTCCCTCAACAGAAATTCGTTTGCTTTTGACCTGAGCTTCTGCAACTCGTTATTCATCTCTCTCTCTCTCTGGTAAAATGAGAAATTGGGTAGTCATTAAACAACGACGGGGTGCTGGGTTGAACTTAACGGTCAATTTCTTTACTCTATTCAAACTTGTAACGGCTATTTTCATGAGATTTAGTTCTTTCCAGAAATAACGGGGATCGCAACGTGCCAGCTTCAGTAGTAACTCATCTGAAGAAATTCCCATCAATATTTCGATTTCCCCTTTTTCTTCCTCACCATGATTCGTTTTTTTTGGTGCAGTAGGGAGGCTGTTGCCAGACGCATTCACCGGGTAATGGAACTCATGACCTACTAGGAGTATAGCAAAAAATACTTGTTTTCTCCTTTTGGTTACAACGGGACTCGGGAGCCTACGGAAACTGTGCGCCCTCTAGGAGTCGAACTCTCGCTTGTGGCAAAGGGGTAAGAGTGCCCTGCTGTTGAGCTACCACTCTGGGACCTGAGTGTTGGTTTTGGTAGTTATTGCAAGTATCAGTATCAAGTCGAAAGGACCTTCAAATTATCGCCATGAGTTAAATACTTGAGGTCATGCATACCTGGTAGGAAGTCCTGCTAATCCCAGCTTACCGATAGGGAAGGTACAATTTCTTTTTTATGGATTAAGCAATAATCCTCACACCTAGACTGCGTCAAAGAACATATACTCTCTCTCTCTCTCTCTCTCTCAGAATTTGTTCAAAAGAAGATGGCCCTTTCACCATTGGTAGCCGAGCAGGAGAAACTGGTAGGGTCTTTCAGTTTTCAGCACAAACACATCATTCGAGCCCTCAAGTTTGAGCAAGAAAGGTGATGTTTTTTCACTGGCGACTTCAATTGTGTATGGAACTGAAGAATAATCATTGTTCTGTGATAGAATTGAGAAAGCAAATTCAAATTCACAACGGATGTTGTTTGGCCACATCCTTTGCCCATGAGAGAGAAAATTCAAAAACTCGAGTGATTCGCTCCCACTATCGGATGGGAACAGCGGATTGGTAAAAGCATCATCAATTGAGCAGCCAAGGTTTTTTCTTTTTCTTCTCTGATAGAATTGAGCAGCTAAGTTGCATGAGCAATGCTTCCACTTTCTTTTAGAAATTGACATCATGAGACGCACCATGCTTTCTTATTGGGATTTTTTTTAATTATCATGGAGATTCCGTAGAAAAATATGCATGCCGCGCTATCAAACTCACAACCTGCAACTTGTGAGTTTGGATCCCCAAGCCTGATAAACTGCTAACCCGAGGGCTTCTTATCGGGACTTGATGAAACCACAAGAGTTATCACCTCAAGTCAATATTGTTTAGCAACCTAAAGGACGTACATGTCCAAAGTAATACAATCATAAATTATGTTTCTAGCAACTTCTGCAGTCCAGTTCTTGTCAAAACAGAAAAGGAACTTGATAGTCGAGCTCTATCAATATCAGTACAACTGCCAAAATGCAGATCGAATAGCAGAACATAAAACAGATTACATGAATGCCACTAAAACTGGCAACTTGTTAGCAAAGTGCTTTAGATGGTAGGATTGTCGACTCTTAGGAAGCAACCTGCTACATATGAATGTACTCATTAAATAACTACGACCAGTGTAAAACCCCATGTACAGATGAAAGTAGGCACTTTACAAGCAAAAGATACGATAGCTAGTGAATATATGCCCAGAGAAACAACACATTACAGTGCACGAATGCCCACAAATAAGAATGGTTAAAACTATAGGATTGACAACAGAAGTTACCTTAGCTGGACCAGTGACTAACTTTAGCTAAACTATCGAAAAGCAATTGTAGTAGATACCGAACTAGCAAAACTGCAGATAACTTATGCTCAAGGGTTTAATCAGGTTCACTTGCTGCTTCTTTCTGGCAATTCATGTTGATCTCCTCTAGTTGAAGGCCATCAGAACAGCATCTAGGCATGTAACTCCATAGGATCAAATGGTTCTAGTGACAACATATTTCACAATGGACATGAACCTGCTTCCTTAATGAATCAGATGTCAATATCATAAGTCTACTTTTTCAGAAAGTACATTCCATCTCGCAATTCTAGTTTTTCTTCTGATACAAGTCCAGACAAAAAGTTCTGGAGCTGATGGACTGATTTGTCATAAGGATGATCAGATATACAGAACATCTGCAGAAAATGAGAAACCTTAGATGCTTCCGAGAATAAAATTTGATCAATTGCAAGTACAGACTATCCAGTTTTTTACCTTCAGAGTATTATGAATTCGCTCAAGGGCCATGCTGCCAAAATTTGTGAGCATTCCAAATATAAATTTCTGCAGTGGGGAAAAAATCAACGTTTAGAAAGCAGTCATGTTTTTATATATACATGAAGTTTCTAAATATTATCATGGCCTGAATGATCAAATGAGACTCAAACTATGAAAAGCTAGCCATCCTGCTCACTAGATTTTGGGGAAAAGGACAAATTTGATGTAGTTTTGTCCAACTGAAAGCATGACGAAGGATACTTTAAGAGATTAATAAAATAACTGTGCAGTTCAAGTCTATTGAGCACACGTAACAAGGCAAATTCATAAATGAGTTCTAGTGTCTCAAATTATATACACATGAAATTAGTATACAAAAGAATGCAAGCTTGATTTTAATTAGGATCCAGCACAAATGAGCAAATAATAGTAAACATGTTAAGTCAAGGAACAAAGTCGGCAAGGAAGCTTACTGAAATTAGAAGGTCTAATATTCATAAGACTCTGAAAAGTTTCAACGCAATATTTGATTAATCACAATTTAGCCATTTGGTATTCCTTTACGTAAAATTTCACATGGAAAGAGGTCATGAAGTTCCTGATATATAAAATTACAGGCCTCACCATGAATGTCAAGGCTACTACGTTCACACGTCTTCTGATGGATGCCAATATAGGCAAATGACATGCTAGTACCATGAGCTCTTTTTCTCCTCCTACAATTTCCCTTTTATGGTTTCTAAGAAGGCATATAAATCTCATAAGCAATTCAAAAGTAAGTAGTCCATGTAGAGGTAGAAACCTTGTTCCCTTAGCAGAGATGGAGAACCAAGATCGCATCTTTTAGTTAAACCAATGAACCTGAAATTCTACAGTTGATATCTGAGAAGCACGGTTCACTTGGGACCATCATTCAAAATGTCATTTTGCTGCTTAGACTCAAATTTTGAGCAGAAAGAACACAGAATTTGCATTTACGAACCAGCAAACAGAATTACTAATTCCCTAGTAATCCCTCGTCTCTTATCATGTAACCCCATACACAATTCGGGAAGTTTCATTCATTAATAGCAACCTTTGTCACATCCCATTGTGTAGGAAAGGGAGAAACTACAAACCAACGAACTTTGGACATTCTTACCTCGAAAACAGTCATTTCTTTCTTGAATTGATCTTCAATAGAGGAGATGGAACTCTCTCCCTCCTCCTCAGCTGCTAGGAGTCCACCAAATTTTCCACTATTAATATTGTTCTTGTTTTGTGAAGATATGATCATCTCTGTCTGTTTCTACTGATTCTGCAATTATTCCCTGTATAGAAAACAAAGAGCTGTTAAACATATATCACAAGAAAATAGTGTCAACTAATAAGGATGTTATAAGCTGTAGGGAATCTTAAAACCATCAGTAAAATGGATATAATCGAAAATGTGCAGTCACTTTTAACGTCATCTTCCTACTATTTAATATGTTTGGACTTTTCAATAAAAATGCATTCTGTGCATTAAATAATGCAAAAGTATCTTTATTAAATATTCAAAAGATACATCTCGTTCTATCCTATTTTTGAAACTTGTGATTTCATCCTCAAATGCAAGCACACACACACTGAACCACTCGTGTTGCAGTGACAGATCTTATATCAAATGCAACCTCAAATAGGTATATTACAATGATTCCTCATGTGGTTAGGCTAGATCTACTTCTTTCACAACCAATGTTATAAATCTCATATCATATCATATGATACGATCATTATGATCCAAATATTTGTATCATTCTTGCCCATTTACAGTGTCAATCACATTATATCGCACAAGGCTTGTATCATAAAATATTATGAGATAGTACCGTTTGTTGATTTTTATAATTATTTGAAATTTTATCTTAAATTATGTTTTTTTATTTAATGAAGAAATAAAGTATTGAACTGCATCGTATGACAGGGTATGAACATGCACGTTGGTATCCTGTACAATACGACCCATTTACAACATTGTTCACAACATGTGACATGAAATTCCAAAAAATTGGACATCTTACTTGAAGACCTCATATAGAAAGATTATGATTAACTAATAGTGACTATTTATAGAGCTAGTCTTGACTCAAATTAAAGGCTCACGTTTTTATTCAAGGAAGCAAAGTGTGTCAAAACTGCTGCCCCATGGTAAATTTCGCAAGCACAACAGTGTCCAGTTCCAGATTATATAAACCACAAAACTTCATGACACTGATAAATTCATGAATCACAGATTGGTGTCGCAGCAAAGCTAAAGTTAGTAACATGAGAACAGAACTTGCAGTTCACAAAACCTGTGACGCTGCCAAATTTTATGCATTTAAACCAAGGAGTAAATTTGTTCCTGCACTTGTGAGACTAAGGATAATCCTGACAAAAGATATTTTCATTCTACTATTAATAGAATACACAGAACCATGGCATGATTAATGATACAAAAAATGAATAAAATTTAGAAATCAGAGGTGAATGAAAGAATAATGTGCAAAATTATATGACTAGCCCACAAAGACAAGTTATGGCACCTTTATTGTGCTGATTTACCCGCAAACGGGGCCAAAAGTTTGATGATATAATTGTTGCATCAAACAAATCCATTGACAGCGCTAGTTCATCTGTTCCTATAGAACCAGGAAAAACAGTTTGACTAGAGAATTCTTAAAAGGGAATATATTGCATTTATTACCGTTACAATACCTTCTTGCAGTTAAGGAGTACCTCTTTGAGATGACTTTGTTAATGTTGCCTTTATATTGGCATTTGTTCGCTTAGAATGTATTAAATCATTGAGCATAATCTCGCATCTCTGCATGCTGCTCTCTCCAAAATGTATCTGGAAATGTAAATTCAAAAGATTTAGCAACAAGCATAAAATTTGAACATCTTTATATAATACGTTATCAACATATACAAGGCTCCCAGAAATTCAAAAGATGCAATGTGTGCAAATTTTAATTTTTGTCCTCTGAAGTAACCAAATGATCAAACTTACATTCCATATATTCTGTCTTTGTTCTACTAAATCGGAGGCCTTTGCTTTCAAATGCTTCTCTCCATTGTTCCAATTTTATATTAACTTTTTCCTTAGCATCTTCCACTAACACAATGTCATCTGCAAATAACATACACCAAGGCACTTATCTTGAATATGTTTTTGTTAACTCATCAATCACCATTATAAATAAGTATGGACTTAAAGTTGATCCTTATGTAATCCAATATTAACTTCAAAGAAGTCTGACATTCCTTCATGAGTCCTCATATGTTTTTGCACCATCGTACATGTCTCTTATAAGGTTAACGTGTGTCAATGGGATACCTATTTTTTCCAAGGTTCTCCAAAGAACCTCCCTTGGTATCCTATCGTAAGCTCTTTTTAGATTAATAAATATCATGTAGAGGCCTTTCTTTTTTGCTCTAAAATGTTCCATAAGACGTCTCAAAAGGTGAATCGCTTCAACAATAGATATGCCTGGCATTAATCAAAATTAGTTCTCTGTTGTACTTGATACTTGTCTTAACCTTCATTCTATAATTCTTTCTCACAATTTCATAGTATAGCTCATTAACTTGATACCTCGATAATTTGCACAATTCTGAAAGTCTCCCTTGTTCTTATATATGGGTATAAGTGTACTCGCTCTTCATTCCTCGGGCATCTTTTAGTTTCTCCATATTTCATTAAATAGTCTTGTGAACCAAGTGATTCCTATTTCTCCTAGCATTTTCCAAACTTCTATAGGAATATTGTCTAGTCGTACTGATTTACCACCCTTCATATGTTTAAGAGCCTCTTTGACTTCATTCTTTTGAATACGTCGGTAGAAATTATGGTTTATATACTTTTCTTATTTGGCTAACTCTCCTAAGCTAATACTACCATCTTTATTTTCATTAAAAAACTTATAAAAATAGTTTTTCCATCTATTTCTTATACATCATTTGCTACTAGAATTTTTTAATCCTCGTCTTTGATGCATCTCATAAAATTAAGATCTTTAGTTTTCTTATCTCTAGCCCTAGCTATCCTAAAAATATCTCTTTCACCCTCTTTTGAGTTGAGTTTTTTATATAAATCTTTCCAAATTTTAGCTTTTACTTCACTGATAGCCTTTTTCGCTTCCTTCCTTGCTTTCTTATAAAAGCCTCTAAAGTTTCACTAGTTTTCTTAGCATAATGTAATTTGTAGCATGCCCTCTTTGCCATTTTATTTTGCACTACTTCACTCCACCACCAAGCTTCTTTTTGTGCCGGTACACCTCCCTTACATTCACCTAACACATCTTTCGCCACTTTCCTAATATGTATAACCATATTGTTCCACATATCACAAGGTGTACCAACATAATTCCAAGCATCTCCTTGAAGGACTTCCTATTTAAATATATCTTTTTTCTCGCTTTTGAGGTTCGACCATTTAGTATGAATAACTCGATGCACTCTTTTCTTTTTTGTCCATTTTTTATTTGTAAATCCATAACTAAAAGTCGATGTTGGGATGTTAAACTTTCTCTTGGAATTACCTTGCAATATTTACAACACGATCTATGTTTTCTTCTAAAAATAAAGTAATCAATTTGTGTTTGTGATAAGCCACTCTTATAAGTAATTAAATGTTCATCTCGTTTTTTAAAGATTGTATTGACTATAAAGAGATCAAATGCCATAGCAAAATTTAAAATCTCCCTACCTTCCTCATTTATGTCCCCAAAACCAAAGTTTCCATGAATAGCTTGATATCCTAATGCCTCTTTACCGACATGCCCATTTAGGTCTCCTCCTAAACAAATCATCTCCCTTTGTGGAATCCATTGAATCACCTTATCTAACTCTTCCAAAAAAGTTGTCTTTATACTATCTTCTAGGCCTACTTGGGGTGCGTAAGCACAAACTATATTCAAAACCTTTGCGCCCAACACTAATTTCAACGTCATGATTCGGTCACCATATCGTTGTATGTCTACTACACTATCCTTTAAATCTTTATTTATGATAATACCAACTCCGTTTCGAGCCTTTTCCTTACCTGAGTACCATAATTTAAAACTTGTATCCTCTATCTCCTTTGCTTTTTCTGCAACCCACTTTGTCTATGTAAACATAGAATATGAATCTTTCTCCGAATCATAGTATCTACCACCTCCATTATCTTACTCGATAATGTTCCGATATTCCATACGAATCTTATTATCTAGGACTAGCTTTCTTACCCTCCGCATCCGTCCATATTTAAAATGCGGAGACCTTCTCCGCAGAGTCCCCCAAAAGGAATGTTTTAAATACCTAGGATCAATTTTTCAGAGTAATGGAAGAATTTATGGAGATGTTACGCATAGAATTAATGTTGGTTGGTTAAAATGGAGAGGAGCATCAGGTATTCTTTGTGATTAGAAGATATCATTAAAGTTAAAAGTAAATATTATAAATCAGCAATTAGGTCTGCCATGTTTTATGGTTCTTAGTGTTGGGCAGTTAATCATCAACATGTACAAAAGATGTCTGTGACAGAAATGAAGATGTTGAGATGGATGAGTGGTCATACAAGAAAAGACCGTATACATAATGAGGTTATTAGAAACAAATTAGGAGTGACACCAATACAGGATAAAATGAGAGAATATCATTTAAGATGGTTTGGACATATAGAAAGAAGATCAAAAGAAGAACATGTAAGAAGGTATGAAAAACTAAATTTGGAAAGTATTAAAAGAGGTAGAGGATGACCACAAAAGTGTTGGAAAGAAACAATAAAGAATGATCTAGCTTATTGTGAGTTAACTGCTAACATGGCACACGATAGGGATCTGTGGAAACAAAGAATCCATGTAGTCGACCCCGTCTAGTATGGGAAAACGCTTAGTTGTTGTTGTTGTAAATGGGTATATACGTGTTGATTTGTGAAATAACCTTTAAAATGCTTTGATTACTATATGGATACATGGCATGAGTGTGCTTGTATATGAGTAAACCACTTAATGGGTATAGATCTGTCTTTCACGATGGTATGGGACATCAATGGAATATAGATGGACGTATCTCTTAATGTTAGCTAGTTGGTTGTCATTGTAGGCGAGTGAAATACTATCAGTATGGATCCACTTTTCATGACAGTGTATGATGTTAGTGGATTGTAGATGGACGTATTCGATAGTCTTTAACTCGTAGATGTGTTGAGTTGTGTTGGCTACTTCGTCGGTTGAGTTAGTTTGCACTTATAATTATCGTGGGCAACTCATGTCGCGACATGCCTAAGTTAAGGATAAGTGGGACTAGTCAACGAGAGTAGAGAGTTTATGTACAATATAACGGATTTGATAATTGATTTAAATGTGATTTTGATATGGATATGTTATTTTGACATAACCGGATATATGTGGATGTGGTTATGTGGACCCTGAGAGATGGCCCAGTGGATGTTATTGTGGATATGGGATGTGGTTTTGGAGATATTATTGTGATTATATGGTTCAATGTATGACTCTATTAGTGGGGTATCCGGATATTTTTGTCCCACGAACCTGAGGGGCTGGACTTGGTAGGCCCTCATGAGGCACCATGATCCTGAGCTCGACACGATGAGGGCGTTGTCAGAGGTCACGTACCGAAGTATGGTGTGGGCAATATCTACGACGTGACAATGGTTTGTTACAATATAGAGTTTATGATATCTAAACTAAGTTGCATATTGATGAGTGCTTGATTATACATGCATGTTTGGTAATGGTATTGTTTTGTTAGATGATATATATTTTCTCACTACCTAATTTGAAATAGTGTATGTCTTTATTATGATTATTTGTTAAGAGATCACATCCATCTACGAGCACAATGTGGTGTTTAGATTTTATTTTAAATGTTTTCAAGGTATAACCAGCAGAGTCGCTGAGCACGAGGAACGTTGAAGCAAAATTGTGTCTTATGCTACTAGATGGTAGGAGTTGATAGGTTTCTTATAGTTTTGAATTTCTTTTTGTTGTACAACTAAATTGTTGGATCTTAAATTGTATATAAATAAATATACTTTTGACGCATCTTTGATTGTATGAGTTATGCCGTCTTCGTATTTGTTAATGGTTCACGAATATCAACCACGTGGCATGAATGGGCCCTATGTGATGTTGGTCAACACTTGTGGGATGTTACACAAAATGAGCAGACAATTATTGCATTTGGGGAGAACAAAGATATCAAGAGGCTTGCTTCCTGACTCCATAAACACATACATATATACATACGTACATACAGACAGAAAAAAGGGAATATTATATATAAATGAAAGAAAGTAGCTTAATGCCGTTAAACTCAAAGTAATACAAATAAATGGAATGAATTCCACATAAAAAAATTGCCAAAACAATAGTTAATATAAACTAGATTAAAAAACGACACACACAGAGGTCACACATGATCATTGATTTAATATACTTCTCAGTGGAGCTGGAATTGATCCTCAATATTCTGTTGGAGGTGATGCATCGTTCGTGCCAGCAGTCTCAAAATTTTACAAGTGGTCTCTTGACTCTTGTCATTCTCAGTACAATGTTCGAGCAGTTGTTCTATCTCAAAGGCTTAAAGCTATAATTCGCTTGTCACTCGAAGATATCATATGACTCAACTTAACGAAAATTTTCTGCAACAATTTGTACTAGGCAACCAAAAACCTCCCCTTCTTTTATTGCTTTCAGTAAATCCTAATACAAATTCCCAAACAGAATTTTCTATGCCAGATAGCTTCAAATGATCATATAAGGCCTTAGTGGCAGATCTAACCTTATAAATTGCACATGAGTTTTAATCCTCAACAATTGGGTGACCAAATTATCAGGGAATAGGAACAAGAGATGACGAAATGGTACCTCGGTAGCGCGAAGAAAGATATCTTCGATGAACGATGCCAATCCGTGCTTGCAGAGAACCTTCACATCTGATGAGAACTCTGAAACAACCGCCGGATCTTCGCCACCACCACCGTTTATCAGTACGTCGGAGCATGAACAGAATCCCTCCCAATTGATAGAAATCTCGTCGATTATCTCATCACCCAAATCCTCCAAAACCCCGAGACTGCTTCCCAGCACCCCCGTCTCCATTTCAACCGGGAAAAATCGTGAAAGTGATTCCTAAGGACATTAAACCAGAGAAAGAGAAAGCTAACCGAGTGAAGTCATGTTACAAGAACGGAGCATGTTGATGGTGTTGACAACGAGCACCAACACCCTCTTTCAGGCGGTTCCGGCGCATAGAGAAGATGAACCATAAGCTTCGCACGCAGAAAACTCGAAATACCTCAAAGAACTCATCAATGGTGCATCAGTCAGGGAAGAAGACCGTGCACCCAAGGGCGAGACGAAGACATCGGTGCCAGATCAATTTGGGCGGGCAGAAAAGGCGCTTGTCTTAACAAGCGCTTTTGTGGGTCGTCTTCGTGTTGTTTGTGTTCGTATAAGAAACAAGCCAAACCGAACACGACCAATTTCCTTTTGTGTTATTCAACGGAAACACTAACTCGACCTGGCCGAATTCGTGTTAACACGAACCCGACACGTTTGAGATGACGTCCTGTCTGCATCAACAAATATAGGGTGGGATCCCAAACCAGAGAGGGAGGTTTTACAAACTTTTTTGCGGTTTGAACTTTTAAAATTGCATGTTCCCGATTTTCTCATCTCTATTTTCAAGTTGCAGTGCAAGTAATTTCTAATCATATAAACAACACCCTGCTATAAGGAAAACTTTAAAAAATTCAGGTCAAATTCGTATAGTTTTCCAATTAATACGAACACGAGATGATTCTCTTCGTGTAGAATGGTGGAAAGATAATGGTGAATGTTTAAAGAAGATCATAAGAAGTGGTGGTGGTGTGTGAGCTACCTACTAAACATAGTTTTGTTATACACAAATCTCTCTATCTTATTAACTATATAAGATTATATGAGCTAAGTCGAACCAACTAAGTTAACGTGCATGATGAGCTCTATACATAATAAGCCCAGCTCTTATGGGTCACAAATCGGACATGAATGTGCATTAAGACGAGTTGGATTCGGCAGCAGCATCTCGTTTCATGTGAAATGGTTGGTTCCGGTTTTCCTGAAACCGGTGGTTACAAACCATCCATTCAGGTTTTCTTAGAACAAAAACCCGAATCCAATCAGAACCGGGCTGGTTCTGGTTTCGATTTAGGTTTGTGTCCTAAGGAACCGGGAAAAAACATAAAAATTTATTGAAACTTCAAAAAAAAATGAAACCGGAGGTTTGAAACCATTGCTTTGGGGTCTGACCTGGTTAACTAAAACCAAACCAAGCAGTCCCTCGTTCTGGGATTCCGACTGGAACCATCAAGCCAATTCTAGACCGGCGGTGGTCTAATTTCATTGATATATGAAACAGTGACCCCGGTATGAGTCAGTGACCCTTTACAAATTGTGTTGCAAGGTTAGGTGGCTCCCTTTAAGGCAAAGACAAGACCAAGGTTAGCCTTATGAAGCTGCCTGTTTGTGCATAGTTCGTGTCCACAAGTAACACACACAAGATCCGTTTTGTGTTCTAATTGGCCTTCGTTAGACAGAAATTTTGACAATAGATGACTTGATCTTAAAATGTCCAGAACACGAAAGTGCTGGCGAATCAATGCCCAACATGAACACAACCCAAAGGACCATGTCAATCAAAAAGAATTGACCTGTTTCTGGTACGAACACAGAACGATGCGACACAAAATGACCACGAAATGTCATCATGCTCTTCTGACCAACTGCCGCTAAGTTGCTTGGTTGGTTCTCTTGTGTGGCATGACAAAATAGAGAGGCTTCAAGGAGCAATGAGCCTCCTTTTCCTTACCAAGCAATCATTTTTACGCACACAGAAGTTTACTGAACGAAGAGTGATGAAGTTAGCAGAATCACAGATGAAAGCCTTTCCATCTTCTAAAATTGAAGCAGTCATTACCGTCTGAGACAGCCATGCCAATTCCTTTCCGGTTACCTCTTCCCGTGCCTCTGTAATACAACCTCCACTCATCAGCATTATCCATCTGAACAAGACAAGGCTGACCCACCCCCTCATCATCCCATCCACTACCCGCCGCCACGGGCCGCAGCACAGGCCCATCTCTGCGTCTCCAATCCTTCAATCCATCCGCCGATTCCGCTGCTCCGATGCACCGACTTCCATCGGCCGCAATTCCTTCATACACCATCACATATCCACCATTCACTGAATTCCTGACCACATGCCTGTTTGTAATCCCCAGCTCGTCGAACGAACCGGGCAGCCCGCCGGCCATGATCTTGCCTAGCTTAACCCACCTGAGCCCATCCCGAGACCTCGCCACTCCCACTGAGAATTTTCGACTCGAGGGGTCGAACGAGTGATAGTACATTCTCATGTCATCGCTGCTCTGACAAACGACCTGCGGAGCAGCAATGTAAAGAGAGTCCCATTCACTACCAAGTCCTACGTCAAAGAGTGCACCGCTGTGATGGTCGCCTTCGATTCTTGCCCAATGCCTCCCGTCTTGGCTGATCGCGAGGCCAGGCAATGATTTGTAAGGTTTCTCGATCGGAAGTTTCGGATCGGCCGGAAATTCGACGTTTTCTGAGCTGAATCCGGTGTAATAGAGCCAGTAAACCCCACCGGAGGCACGGATTTTTGAGCTTGACATGATCAAGACGTCCGACGGCCTGATGCTTTGTGTGTCGAAGGCCCACCAATCTTTGCTGCAATGCATCACACCCGCATTCCTTCTCTCCCAATGGATACCGTTCGAAGAGACCGCCAAGCCAATCGATTCCGGCGAGGTTTCCGTCTTCAAGCTGCCGTGATACCACATGTACCACCTCTCCTCGTCGTCGCTTAGGTACCGCCGGACTACTGGGGAACCGACGTCGCCGGAATCCCAGGAACCAGGAGGGCCCAAATCAAAGACCAAACCTTCATCGAAAGAGGTTGGGCCGGTTCCGGTGGGCAATTCCTTGTCTAGATTCGCCGGAGAAGTTGGATTGGACGTTGCGTCGGGGTTCTCGACGTTCCCCTTTGCGAAACATCGCGTGCCTCTTCGCTTGGTGAAAATCGAAAGGCGGCATTTGGGTTTTTGAGGAGTGTCACCGTTGCGATTAGAAAAAATTCTCGGCCGATTTAAGGGAGTGGTGCTGCCGTTCCCGTTTCCGGAATGTAGTGGCCGCAAGGAAACCCGGTGGCCGATGACAAAGCAGAGAGTTGCCTCCATTTGAGAGAGAGCGAGAGAGAGGGGGGGGGGATACTCAAGCCTGAAACGCATAAAGAAGGGATTGCGGGTGTTCTGCTGGTGGAGTGATAAAGACACGAGACGAGAAGCCCAGCACGAAAAGTCCATCATCGTGTCCACCCTGGTAAGAATGAAGGCCTGTTCGAATTGGCCCGCTTTTTGTATAAACATAATCTCCCCAAACATTGCATTGCTGGCAATATAACACCAACACGAATACCCAACACAATTACGTGCAACGAGAAGAAAATTTTGAGTCGGGTAACTGGGTTGACACGAACATGACCTAAAATATGTGATTCTCGACCCTTGATTACAAAAACAGTTCCAACTTTACCAATGGTTCGTTCGTTCAAGTGGCTAGGCACTACTTACCCTTAAGCAGGTCCTGAGTTGGAATCCTGGCGAACTAAGTGGGGAGACTTGGCCTGAACCAGATTAGTTAGGGTTCTTTTGTGGTGGGCGATGGTTTAGAACCGATAATAAGAAGGTAATTTTTTTATAAAATTATCTTATATTTTATTTTAATATTTTGGGATCTAAACTTCTCATATAAATGTTAATAAAAACCCTCTCACTATCGGTATCAATTTTTGATGACATGGTGTCTACATGAACATTTTTCATGTGCCACTTAAGCTACATCAACTTATATTGATATAAATTTGCCACATCACTACACTTTGTTTTATATTAATTAATAATGACATTCTAAAATATATATTAAATAAGTATTAATTAATATTTATGTTTATATATTAAACTAATAAATTAAATATATATTAGTTACTACTCAATATATATTACTTGATATTTATTAAATTTATATTAATATTTCAATATTAACTATATAACTATTTATATATTTATTAAATATTGTAATGATAAATATTATAATTGATATTCATTCAACGTTAGTTAATAGTTAATATGCAGTAAAAACTATTTATATTATTTAATTAACAATATTTTATATCCAAAAAATATTACTTACTTACTTAATATTATATTGATATTTTAATACTATTAGTATAATTAATTTATATATGCTTGTATTGTATAATTAATAAGCTATAATATTAAATACATTATTTGTTATTAATTTAATTAATATATTATAATAAATTCTTAATATATATTGAAATAATTTTATTAATTAATATAAACTGAAGAAGCAGCGATTTGATATATTTATATTAACCTAAGTTGATGTTGTAAGTGGCTTGGGCTTAAGTATTGCGTACAAATGTCGATATGTTTACATAAGTTGACGTGCAATTTTTATATAAGCTGACGCGATAACTTTAAATAAGTTGATTTTACATAAGTGCCACGTTTACATTATCAACAAAGTTGATGTCGTTATAGTCTCAGTGTTCAAATCGAAAACCACAATATGGTACTCTTGCAAACCTTTTTCTAATAAAAAAGACGAACCTTTGTCATCACTACCAAAACCCACTTCACTTTTCAATTAATATGTTTAATGAGCTCTTTCATATTTCATAGAATAAAAGCATGCCCATGTGTTAAGGCTTCGGCAATCCTTCGTTAAGAGAGAGAGAGAGTCCAAAACAAAGAAAGGAAGCAAGTCAAATGAAAAAACTTTCACTAATTGAACCATTGGTTTCCCGTCCATATGAATGATTTTCCGATACGGAGAACTGGAAATACTTGCAACTCGCACAAAACCATCCATTCGCGTTCTACATTTGTGCGAAGGAAATGCTTTGGCCAAGAATGCCCGAAACAAGACAACTTACATTGAGCTCCCTCAAGCTTCCTATCTTCTTAATTCAGTCAAACTATCCTCGTGGGAGTTTTCATCTATTCTTGCGCATACATATTCAAAACAATCAAGGAAAGGATGAAAAGCCATGAAAGCAGAAGCAAGGTACAAGAAGGTTGAGTAAGATTACAGCTACTGCCACTTCCTGCAATTTGATTGTCGCCGAAGACGGTGACCAAGAAATACACAGATGAAACTAATGGTTGAACCAAAATAAGCACCTAAGATGTTCCGGAGATCCTATGAGACACGCACACTCTGCGTATCTAACTCGAGATATTCAACTCGAAGGTTTATAAGCCATGTTTTAAATATTGACTAACATTTTAAAAGCACGACTGTCGATGAAAATGTGGAAAGAAGAAACGTTGTAGGACTTGAATTAGTTGTTAGAAGATGCAAACCTTTCATTCTATTTATCCGCTGCATGATGACTTGTGATTGACCAACCCCGGGAGGTGTTAGAAGCCAACTTCCCCACAATCTGTTGTGCATTTTTGGATAGGTTTGATAGTTTATCTTACGTTTCCAAATTAATATTCCTGACAATGCACCATAAAGAGCGAAGAGAGGGTGTTGGGAGATTCGGTTGAACGTGGGAAATGGTATGAGAGAGAGAGAGAGATCTTATTTCCCGGGCAACGATTGGTCGGGAGGATTTAATGGCGGTTTCCGACAATTGTGAGGAAGACGGACGCCATCGCAGAATTTGGGGTCTCCTCCTCTCCTTCCCTTCTCACCGTCCGCTCGTTTAGCTATGCCCGGCTAGAGAGCAAAGTACTCTCTCTCTTTCTCTCGTCCTTGTGTGTTTGCCAAGGGATTTTTAACTGCAATCATCTTGGGGCGTACTGGGTTACGACAACCTTTCGTTTCGGGTGGGGAAAAACGAGAGGGCTGGTTCTCTGCTTCTCTTGCTTCGAGGGTATTGTGGAAGCCTCGCTTTCTGTTTTCACAATTCGTTTTGCGTCGATGGTTGGTACCCTTTCTGTTTTTTCGAGTACCACATTTTATTGCCTTTATGATTTCGGTTTTGCTGCCAACGTAAAATCAGATGGTAAGATTGTAAAAAAAAGATGTAACATAGGGATGCCACTCATTCTTGAATCTTAACTTCAATTTGTGTTTCTTCCAGTGCCTAATTAGGTCGGAACTCTGTTGTTTTTGGGCTATCCTTGTTCATTCATTCCTCTTCGTTCCTTCTTTTCCCTGAAAGGATTTGGTCTCGTATGATCTAATATCTGGTTGTTTACATCAAAGTTAATCTATGGCTGGATTAATGTACTGATAAAGATTCTTTATTCTTGTTTCCGGCGTTATTGTATCCGTTAGTCTTCTCGATGAATCTATTTTTGTTTGTTCCAATTTTCTAGGAATTTATAGTAATAGTGTCTTGGGGAAATTTGCATTGCAGAGAGGAAAAACAAAAGGTTCAGGCTTCCATGATTCTGCAAGGTGCTTGACAGGTTTTCCCTTGGGTGGAGGCTTCCATTACTTTTGGTACGACGTAATTGCTTCGCTCCAATTATTGCCATACACGCTGATTTGATTGTGCGGTGATGATAAGTCTTTTTTCGTTTTTAGCTTCTTCATTCTAAGTGATGCATTTTGACATGGCCGTTAACCGTTCACTCAGAATTTTATCCGTCCAAAGGGGCTGTTTCTTTGTTTCATTTATGATATAGAGTTGGCCTTTTAGTTGATGGATGTTCGGTTTTTAGTTGATAGATGTTGTGCTCGCTTTTCGCCCTACCTGACATCAAGAAAAATCAGTGATTCACAAAATTTTGAAGGATGGTTAATGCCTGCGTGTGGGCATCAGTATACATGGCATCGTGGTTTTCCAGCGTGCATTTAAATCTGAAAATTGTCATTTTTCCTTCTCGTGACATGCTAGAGGGTAGATATATGACTCCTGTTGATTTTTTTTTTCACCAGAAACTGCAAAGGAAGTTGAGATCCAAGTTCTGTAAAGTTAAGTAAAATGGGACGGGTTAAGTTGAAAATTAAGAAATTGGAGAACAGTAACGGTAGGCAAGTTACATACTCCAAAAGAAGGGCAGGAATTGTGAAGAAGGCTAAGGAACTATCAATACTCTGTGATATTGATGTCATTCTTCTAATGTTCTCACCAACTGGTAAGGCAACATTATGCCATGGAGAACGAAGGTACATGATTTTGTTTTGTTTTGTTTTTATTTTTTTTGTGAAGCCTTATCCTTTTAGTTGGAATGATATGAAGAATTTTCTTTGCTCAATGACAATATCTTTTGGCCATATGGGTTTGTCAGTTACATAAACTGTGGACCTTCCTCAAAGTACTATGATATCTCATATGCATGATCTGGTGTTCGGCATCTTTAGGTTTCATGTTTAATCCCTAAGTGGCATGGTTTCACTCTAAGGGGAGATTGGTTCATCATTGTTCGTGGTGACTCTCTCCTAAAACCTTGTCCATTTATTCTGGAAATTTCCTTTCATGTAGACATAGCATTCCGCTGGTCTCCTTGATATTGCTCTTTTATTCTGGATAACCCTTTCACGAAGGACAATCAATTCAATTGTTAGCTCCGTTTTGGAGTTTCCATAAGAAACGCTTTGTGGTTAAATTCCCACGGTACTACCTCTCTTGTGTTTCCTCATGAAAACTAAAAAGTATGGGACAACGGAGTACCTCGACTTTCCCTAGTATTAACACGATTATATCATGGTTGAGACCTATCCTCTTTCCCCGATATGCTAACATTGAAATGTTCACAAAATCTCAATAAAATATGATTATGCAAGTTAGTCCGAGGATCTACATTAAGCGGAGGTGGCGTGTCAAAATTCCCCAAAGGAACAAACTACTATAGCCTATTGAATTTGTGGGCAACAGTTGGCCTCATCCTAAATGGTTCAATGGGTTATTCATCCCACCTTAGAAAAACTTCTAAGTACGTCATTGCTGCAATAGTATGCAATATGTGTAGCTATCACTAGTGGTGAATTGATTGCTTATGAGGATTGTCTATGTCTACATTATCTTTTTTCGCATCAAATAACTCCACGGTTAGGTACATGATACTTTTGCATTGAGGTTGTAACGAAGGCGATATTTTAATGTAGCAGCGGAAGATCGGTGAATATCACCTCAAAAAGTCAATCACAAAGCCTTAGAAAAAGGTTATAAAGCATATCCAACAAAGACAGAATAAAGAGAAAATTGATATTATTTAGCCAAACCGGGTTTACTTTAATTGATGTATAAAAGAGTGAATTTATAGAGTGAGATGAGAGAGGAGAAGAGAGAAGGGATGAAGGAGCAGCCAATCTCCAACAGCTAGCTGGACTAGCTGTTGGGGGTTGTAGCCGTTAGTCATTGGGGTTGGTGCTAGCCATTGTGGCCTAGCGCTAGCAGCCCTATAGTTGTGTTGGCCTTTGCTCGATACTGAGCTTCAGTGGAGGAAAAGACACCAGTTGTTTGTTGCAATTACATGATATAAGAGAGTTGCTAAGAAAAATGCAGTAGCATGTATTAGAGTATCTGTTATTTACATCACCAACTCAATCAACATTAGTATATGCAATTAACTAAAATAATGAGGAAGATAATAAAAATACTCCCTTAGTTGAGGTTTGTTTGATATATCGAACAATCTTTGTGATGGCATTCATATGCACAGAGGTAGGAGAATGTTGAAACAAGTTTACAGTATGTATAACATGTGCAATATCTTGATGTGTGATGGTGAGATAAGTGAGTGCCCCAACCATTTGTTTCTAAGGAGTAGGGTTACTTAATGGCTCTCCATCAATAAGTCGCATCTTTTAGTTGATTACCTCAGGTGTCTCAACAACTTTATCATCAATAATACCTAATCTAAGAACAATGTCATTAACAAATTTAGTGTGAGATAAAAAGAAACCTCTAGTATTTTGAGTTATCTCAATACCCAAAAAAACAAGCGAGTTATCAATAGGATGAACATCATTAATGCCCTTAAATACATATTCATTTTCAAAAAATTTGACATCCCTCGATACATAGATCTTGTCATTTTTACAATCATAATATCTATATCCCTTCTTATTTATCCCATACCCTAAAAAAAATACGTTCTATGGTACGGGAAGATAGTTTATCACCTTTGTTGGTATAAAAAAAATTTACATCGAAAAACACGTGGTATAGAGTAATTGGGAGAGAGTTTAAAGAACTTTTCTATAGGAGATATTTTGTAAAACTGAAGATACATTCGATTAATTAAGTAAACAGAAGTCATAATGATTTCAACTAAAAAATTCTTAGGAACACCACTAGATAATAACAAGGTTCTTGTGGTTTCCAACATATGCCGATGTTTACGTTCCGAAATGCTGTTTTGTTGAGGAGTTTTAGTGAAAAGGTTTGATGCACAATTTCAAATTTGTCAAGATGATTTTTAAACTCTTTGGACATGATCACTCCTCTCAAGTCGGATCTAAAAGTCTTGATTTCAAAATCAAATTGATTTTCAAAAGGTTATGGAATATAACAAAATTTTAAAAAACTTCAGATTTAGCTTTTAAAAGATATACCCCATGTATATCTAGTGAAATCATATATGAAAATGATATAGTAGGAAATCCCTCTTTTTGATAAAACATTTGCCGGTCCCCATACATCAGAAAGTATAATTTCATTGTGCCTTTTGTTTGAAAAGGGTAGATGTTGAATTTTGCTAAGTACACAAATTTTGCAAGAAATTTTTTCAATAGTATTTATTCCAACAAAACATTTATACAACTTTTGAATGTTAAGATGCCCTGTAAGAGAACATCACTAGACAAGACATTAAGATATCCTAGGTAGTCCATGTAAAAATATAGTTGGTCTCGTCTAGCTGGGCAAGTCCCCAACGGCTATAAAATATAACCGTTGAGAAGCCGTTGAGTGTTGGCCTCCAACAACTCTATTTGAGCCCTAGTTGCCTATAAATAAGAACCAATACTCTCTTATAACCGTAAGCCTTTAAGGCCCCTTGTGATTCAATAAAGAGCTTCTTAAGTGTGTTGTGGTGTGACTTAACTGTAGTTTGTGGAAGTGCTGAATGCACTTCAGTGTGAATCTTTCTAAGACATATCTTCTTATATGGTATCAGAGCCTAATCAAGGGTGTTGATCGTGCGATACTACCTCGGGAAGCATGTAAAAAAAGAATCAACCTTGGTGGATCCTTTTCTCTTCAAATCAAGTAAGGGTATTTATTACATTTGCTTTGCGATAATGAAAGATAAATGATTTAATTTTCATCTAACAAACTCCAACTATAAAACATGAGTACAAGCTATGAAAATTTACTTGTATTTTAAAAAACCATGGGGTTATGTTAGTAGAACAAAAATCGAACCTTTTATTGATTTAAGTCTAGAACAAAAGAGGATTATCAAAGGGGACATAAAACCATTTTATGGATTCTCATGAACAATGTGAGTGAACATGTGACAGATTCATTATCTGACTTTACAAATGTTAAGCAAGCATGGGAATATCTAAAAATGTCGTATGTTCAGAGTGATGTGATACACCGAATGACTCTTAGAGACAAACTCACAACATTCTGTCAAGGTGAAAAGAATGTAAATAAATATTATACGGAATTTTCAAACACATGGAATCAACTCCGTGTATATGAAAAAAGGTGCACACAACATTGATTGAAGATAATGTGAATAAAATGAAGATTTTGTATATCAGTTTCTTATAAGTCTAAGGGAGGAATTCGAAGGAGTTAGATCCAATCTTATCCATCAGAAGCCATTTTTCAAGTGCAAACCGATCTATTTATGGCAGAAATAAGGTTCAAGGAATCAAAACAACAAAAAGATGTTGTGCTTGTTGCTTCTAGACCAAGGACGAACAATCAATCCTACCGATCTCATAGTTCAAGCAAGAAGGAACCAACCAAGAGGTAATATGCTTTTATTGCAAAAAAAATAGGACATGTACAAAAGAATTTTTTAAAGCTAAAAAAGAGACTTGCTGTCGTAAAACAACTTTAAGAACAACCGAAGGAAAAGACATCCATTAATGCAGTTTGCTCCACTTCTAAAGGAACAAAAGGTATGTCCTGGCTACTTGATTCTCGTGAATCTTTTCATATGACATATGAAGAAAATCTTTTACAAGCTTGTTCAAATAAAACACCTAACATGTGAGTATTTACTGCTCATTGAACTAAGTTAAAAGTTGATAAAATTGGAGATCTTCGAAATAAAGACTTTTGTTTATCAAAAGTTAATTGGGTTCCAACACTAAATCTTAATTTTTTTTCAGTTGCTCAAATATCTGATAACAACTGTGTAGTCACTTTTTTATCTAAGAGTTGCATTGTACGTTATTGAATCTTAAAGAAAGTGATTGGGCATCACCATAGGGAGGGAGGACTCTATGTTATAATGTATCTTCACACAAACTTTTGGTCAATGTAATGTTCGTTCAAATGATGTATCTTTATGGCATAAAAGACTAGGCCATCTAAATATTCATCAAATGTATAATTATTCTCTAATCGAAATTAAAAAAGTTGAATTCTTTTGCAATGACTGTTTTTTTAGAAAAGAAACATCTTCCCTTTTCAATAAGAATAACAATAACAAATACAGATGTTTGGGGACCTGCACCTTGCATTTCAAAAGGTGGAGTATCTTATTACGTAATTTTCATTGATGATTTCACCATATATACTTGGGTATATTTGTTAAAGACGAAATCTAAAGTTTTCAAGAATTTTATGATATTTATAACATGATCAAAACTCAATTTAACTCTCAAATTAAAGTTTTTAGATCTAACTCTGGTGATGAATTTGTTTCAAAAGAATTTGAAAGTTACCTAGAAGATAATAGAATCATCTATCAAACTTCTTTTACCAAGACTCCACAACAAAATTGTGGGGCCGAAAGGAAACATCGGCACGTCATAGAAACCATAACAACATTTCTGATCTCTAGTAGTGTTCCAAATAATTTATGGGTTGAAGCTGTTATGACATCAGTCTATCTGATAAATAAAATGCCTATTGTTGTCTTACAAAATATATTATCCACAGAAAAATTATTTGGCAAAACTCTTTGTTACTCTCATTTAAAAATTTTTGAATGCAAATGTTTTGTGCTCACCAACAAAGATGACAAACTTTCTTCTTGTGCCATAGAATGTATGTTTTTAGGATATGGTATAACAAAAAAGGGATATAGGTGTTATGCCCAAAAAAATGATAAATTATGTGTTTAGAGATGCGAAATTTTTTGAAAACAAGTATTATTTTAAAAATGATTTCTTCAAGGAGGAATATTCCTTTTTAACTGATATTCTTGATATTCTTAATGATGATATAAACTACACTCAAGAAGAAAGATATGAAATTGTTAATGAATTACCTCAATCTAGATATACTATTCAACCCAATGATCAATACTATACTAAGAGGAACACTGAAACTATAAACCTCCTTTAAGAAGGTCCACTAGAGAATCTAGACCTCTAGAAAGATTTGTATAATATGAAACATTCTCGTCATCTCATAGAGCTCTAGTGACCAATCTGATAGCCGTGAAAGAAACCAAAACTTTTAATGAAGCTCAAAAATTTTAAGAATGGATTGATGTCATGAACACCGAACTAGATGCCCTAAATAAAGCTCAAACATGGAAAATAGTTAGTCATCCAAACACTAAAAAAACCTATAGGATGTAGGTGGATCTACAAAATTAATACTAAGAGTGATGATACTCTAGAAAGATACAAAGCTTGTCTAGTGGCAAAAGGATATTATGAAGAATATGTAATAGATTATGAAAAAACCTTTGCTCCTATAGTCAGGATAACAATAGTGCGGGTGCTCATTGCCTTAATCACCATTAGGAAATGGGATATCACACAAATGAAAGTTAAAAATGCTTTTTTGAATGGATGGCTTAAAGAAGAAATCTACATGGAACCTCCTCATGGATTAAATGTGTGGAACAATCAAGTTCTATGTCTAAGAAAAGCTATTTATTGACTTAAACAAGCCCCAAAGGCGTGGTTTGATAAAATGAATGAGTTTACGACTAACCATGGATTTGTTACTTGTTATACTGAAACTGCACTGTTTGTAAGAAAATCTGCTGTAGGAATTGTAATATTGTTTTGTATGTGGACGATATGCTCATCAATGGAGATGATGACAAGGGCATCCAATATATAAAGACAGCTCTTGGAAAAAAATTTGAAACGAAAGATCTTGAAAAGCTGCTTTACTTCTTGGTAATAAAGGTACATTTTTATCACAAATAAAGTTTGCTACTGACATTTTTTCTGGATCAAGAATCAGAGATGATAGGATTTTAGAAACACCAGAAATGCAGAACTAGAAATTGAGACTTACATATGGTGAAGCACTAGCAAATCCCACTCCATACAGACAAATGATTGGAACTTTGACATATCTGACAATCACACGACCTCACATTTCACATGCAGTTCATACAATAAGTCAATTTCAACACCCACCCACAACAACCCATATGGGGGTTGTAATGAGAATTGTCAGATATGTAAAGGCAACAACTGACAACTCTGACATATTTGACAATCACATGATCTGACATTTCACATGCAGTTCATATAGGAAGTAAGTTTAAACATGCACCCACAACAACCTATATGAGGGCTGTAATGAGAATTGTCAAACATGTAAAGGCAAAACTCACAACTCTGATATATCTCATAATCACACGACCTGACATTTCACATGTAGTTCATACAGTAAGTGAGTTTCAACACTTACTGACAACAACCCACATGGGGCTGTAATGAGAATTATTAGATATGGAAAGGCAATAACTCACAAGGGAGTATTTCTATATACCTCTTCATCCTTAAATCTAATTGTTTTTACTGATGTCGATTGAGGAGGAGATATCACAGACACTCTACTACAGGTTTTTGCATTTTTTAGGTGACTCACTCGTGTCTTTGAAGTGTAAAAAACAACAAAAAGTATCACTTTCCTCTAAGTAGAGTATCGGGCGATGACTACTACTACTACATAATTAACATGGCATACACAACTGTTGAGGGATCTACATGTCCAAATTGAACATACGCAACAGATGTACTGTGATAACAAAAGAGTAATGTATATTGTACACAATACCTTTCATGAACGTACGAAGCACATCAAGATGGACTTTTACTATGTCCGAGAAGAATATTTAAAGGACATTTGGATCTACAAGTTGTTTCCACAGAATATAAACTTCCTGACATATTTACCAAATCCCTTCAAACACCTTGGTTTCAAGCGCTTTCTAGCAAACTGCCAGTTGTGATCATGTCAGTTTGATGGGGGGGGGCTGAGCTAAGTTCCCAACGGCTATAAAATATAACCGTTGGGAATTGGCCAACACTCAACGGCTAATCCCATAGCCATTGAATGTTGGCCTCTAACAACTCTATTTAAGCCCTAGTTGCCTATAAATAAGAACCAATACTCTCTTAACCGTAAGCCTTTAAGCTCCCTTCTGATTTAATAAAGAGCTTCTTATTTAAGTGTGTTGTCGTGTGACTTAACTCTAGTTTGAGGAAGTGTTGAATGCACTTCAGTGTGAATCTTTCCAAGGCATATCTTCTCATAGTCTATAATACGACCAATAACCTTCTTTAAGAGGCGATCTATTTAAATACATCCCCTGGATTAAAAAGTTATAACATAATTCTTATTGCCGGTCCTAAGTCCGGATAAAGGAGGGTTGTATTAGGCTTTCGACAGCCAGGGTAAAACTTTATCGGATCTTTATACCATGGATTACACAAATTATAAGCATTGCTTTGGGGCGTCCCTCCCTAGCGACGCACTGTAGAGCCCGAATGCAGTGATAAGCAAGGACCACTACATTTTAGCCCGGATGTAGTGAATCAATTGCAGAGAGGGTTCCCACATCATGGATAGGTGTGGGTAAAGAAGTTAGTCCCGCTACATTGCCGCCCGAATCTAGTGAATAATTTACAGAGAGGGTTTTTGTATTTCAAATATTGACTGATGCTGGGGTAAGTAAGCTAGTCCTAGATAATAAGATTTGTAATGAAGTCTACGCTTCAATATAGTTGTGGAAGATCAAAGAGTGGATAATACCACAAAGTAACAATCACAAGCCCTTAGAAAAGGGAATAGCCGAGAGCAACAAGTGCATGCGAAAAGGAGAATAAACAAAGCACAAGCTTGAATAAATAATTGTTATTCATTAGCCATTAAAGGCTTGAATTTACAAGAGATTACAAGTGTATTTATAGAGAAAGAATGAGTGAAAGAGAGTGAGGGAGTAAAGAGAGAAGGGAGAGGGAAGAGAGGGGGGCTGGCTGCAGCCAGCCCCCAACGGCTATAATACTAGCCATTGGGGACCAGGGCCCCTAACGACTAGTGGCCCCCTGGCCCTGGCCTTGATGGCCCAGTGGGCCAGGGCCAGAGGGCCCATACTCATTTTCCTAACACCCCCCTGAAACTGACAGCTCCATGACTTGAAGTTTGCCAATTAAATATTGAAAACCGAGGGGCAAGTAAGGACTTGGTGAACACATCTGTAAGTTGATATTCTGATTTTACAAACTGTAGTGTCAAGTTGCCTTGTAGATGCTCTTCACGAACATAGTGACAGTCCATCTCTATATGCTTGGTGCGCTGATGAAAGGTATGGTTGTTGGCTATATACATAGTGCTTTTGTTGTCGCAGAACATTATTGGAGAAACTCCCAATTGTATGCCCAAGTCTTGAAGTAGTTGTCGCAACCAAGTTAGTTCTGTAGTAGTGTTGGCTATTGCACGATACTTTGCTTTAGTGGACGAAAGAGACACCTTTTGTTGTTTCTTGCATCTCCATGAAATGAGTGAGTGAGCAAGGAATTGCAATATCCAGTATATTCAAGCAACTGAAATAACGAGGAGGAAGATAGAAATACTCCCTTAGTTGATGTTTGTCGAATATAACGAACAATCCTCATAACAACACTCATATGCACTGAGGTGGGTGAATGCTGAAACTGACTTACAGTATGAACAACATGAGCAATATCAGGCAGTGTTATGGTGAGATATGTGAGTGCTCCAACCATCTGTCTATAAGGTGTGGGATCACTTAGAAGTTCACCATCAACTAGGCGCATCTTCTGGTTGATTACTTCTGGTGTCTCAACAACTTTATCATCTGTAATACCTGATCTAAGAATAACATGATTAGTAAACTTAGTTTGTGATAAAAAAAACCCTCTATCATCATGAGTTACCTCAATGCCAAGAAAATAGGAAAGTTGACCAATATCCTTCATTTCAAACACATTACCAAGTTCGTGCTTGATTTGTTGGATACCTGTGTCATCACTACTTGTAATAATCATATCATCGACGTAGAGCAAAAGGATAACAATACCTACTGATGATTGTCTTATAAACAGGGTTGTGTCAGTATAACAGACAGTAAAGCCATGCAATGTCATAAATTCAGTCATTCTATCAAACCAAGCCTTGGGAGCTTGTTTGAGACCATATAAAGCTCTTTTGAGCTTTAAGACTTGGTTTCTAGGAAGATTGAGACACGGAGGAGGCTCCATATATACTTCTTCCTTCAACCAACCATTCAAAAAAGCATTTTTAACATCTAACTGATAAATATTCCAATGATGAATGGCACATACATCTATAAGTGTTCTAACAGTTGTCATTCTAGCTACAGGAGCAAAGGTTTCTTCATAATCAATTCCATATTCTTGAGAAACCCTTGACAACCAATCTAGCTTTATAATGATCTAATGAGCCATCACCATTAGTCTTGATTTTATAAACCGACCTACAACCTATAGTCCTTTTTGTTTGATGGTCTAGAGACTATATCCCAAGTTTGAGCTCTAAATAAAGCATCAAACTCTTCATTCATTGCATGAGTCCATTCTTGTGATAATTGAGCTTCTTTAAAGGTTCAAGGTTCCTTTATAGCTGAAATATTTGTTACTAAAGTTCTATATCTCGGTGAAAAACTATCATATGAGACAAATCTTTGAGGAGGTCTAGAATCATGATTTGACCGTCTAAGAATAGACATAGATCTCCTATTGTAAAGTTGATCAAAGGGTGTAATAGAATGTCTGGTAATCATAGGTTCATCAAGCTCATTTTCTTCATGAATTACCTCTTCACCTAAAATATCATTCAAGAAGGAGTAGGAGTCATTAATAGAACTATCATCATCCATGCTTTTAAAAACATATTCATTTTCAAAAAATCTAACATCTCGAGATATATAAAGCTTATCATTTTTACAATCACAACACCTATATCCCTTTTTGGTTATTCCATATCCTACAAAAACACATTCGATGGCCCGAGATGATAATTTATCATCTTTGTTAGTATAAATAAAGCATTTACATCAAAAAACACGCAATTTTGAATAGTTAGGGGAAACTTTAAAAAGTTTTTTATAGGAGACATTTTGTAAAACCGAAGAGGGCATCCGATTAATTAAGTAGACTACAGTCATAATAGCTTCTGCTCAAAAATTTTTGAGAACACCACTTGACAAAAGCAAAGTTCTTGTGGTTTTCAAGATATGTCTATGCTTTCGTTCGGAAATACCATTTTGTTGAGGAGTCTTAGAACAAGAAGTTTGATGTATAATCCCAAACTTATTGAGGTGGTTTTCAAAATCCTTTGACATAAACTCTCTTCCTGAATCCGATCTAAAAATTTTGATTTCTGAATTAAATTGATTCTTTACAAGATTATGAAAAATAACAAAATTTTGAAAGACATCGGATTTTGCTTTTAAAAGATATACCCATGTATACCTAGTAAAGTCATCTACAAAAATAACAGAATAGGAAATGCCTCCTTTAGACAAAACAGGTGCCGGATCCCATACATCCGAATGAATTATTTTGAAGGGTCTTGTTGTAACATGTGTTTTGTTTGAAAATGGGAGATATTGCATTTTACCAAGAACACAATCTTTGCAAGAAAAAGATTCCTTAAATTTCATTCCAAGAGGACATTGATACAATTTTTGAGCATTAAGATGTCCAAGTCTCTTGTGCCATAAAAGAGCATCATTTGTCAAAACATTAACATATCCTATACTATGCAAATAATCCATAATGTAAAGTTCGCCCTCTCTATGGCCATGCCCAATCACCTTCTTCGAGAGGCGGTCCTTTACAATACATCCGGTGAATGAAAAGGTTATAACACAATTTTGATCCAAAATTTGGGATACGGAAAGTAAGTTCAAATTTAGTTTTAGAACAACACTAATTTTGAAAACTTCAAAATTCTTGTTTTGCAATTCACCAATTTTATCAACGTTTAATTGTGTACCATCCGCCATATAAACACATGATAAGGGTTTTTGAACATATGATTTTAAGATATGTTCATTACAAAGTCATATGAAATGAAGCACCCGAATCAAGAATCCAAGAGATCATACCTTGAGTTTCTTTTGTTGAAGATGAGCAAGCCACACCAACCGTTGCTTTTTCGTTCATTTGGGCTTCAAGTTGCTTTAATTTTTGTTCAAGTCAAGAATGGAAGAAGGAAGCATGTTCTTCTACTACGGCCACCTTCTTTTTCAATTTTGGGCAATTTGGCCTTATATGCCCGGCTTCTCTACAATGATGGTAAATGACGTCTTTTTTTCCTTATTCACTTTTGAAATGAGGAGGTCGGTAAGCCTTTATATTTGCTCCGGGTTTTGATGCGGCCAAGGCGGTGTCTTTTTGAAGTCTTGCTTCATTCATTCTTGTTTCTGCAATTTGAAGATCGGTAAGAATCTCTTCTTTTGTAGGAAAATGTTTTCTATAAATGAGTGATGATCTTACCCCTTCAAATTCATCCCGGAGATTTCTTAGAAATTGATATACAAAGTCCTCATTGTCTTCACATTGTCTCTCACTAAGACATTGTGTAAATTTCTTTTTGTAACCATACAATTGATTCCAAACATTGGAAAATTCTCAAAAAAATTCGTTTACCCCTTTATCTCCTTGTTTAAGTGAGACCAATTTGTCTCTTAATGCCATCCTATGAGCCACATCGTTTTGAACATGTGATTTTTTAAAATATTCCAATGCTTCTTTAGCGTTAGTGAAATCGGTCAAAGTGTCCGTAGTGTGCTCGTTTACATTATTCATGAGCACCCATAAGATTATTCTATGGCCTCCTTCATATTCCTCTTTTTGTTATAGTGTGGCTTTAATAAAGGGTTCTACCTTTGAACCACTTACATAGCCCCATAATTTTTTGAAATACAAATAGTTTTCTATAGATTGGGCCCATGTTTTATAGTTCGAGGTGTTAGACGAAAATTGAAACCCCCTTTATCATCTATAGTTAAAGGAGAAAGAAACTAAAGAGGTAAACTTACAAAATATGATCGGCACGCTTCCCGAAGCAACGAACAATACAAAATACGATTCACACGTTTCTCGAGGCAATAAACCATGTAATGAAGTCTATGCTTCAATATAGTTGCGGAAGATAACGAGTGGACAATACCACAAAGAAATAATCACAAGCTCTTAGAAAAGGAATAACTGAGAGCAAAAAGTGCATTTGAAAAGGAGAATAAACAAAGCACAAGCTTGAATAAATAATCGTTATTCATTAGCTATCAAAGGCTTAATTTACAAGAGATTAAAAGTGTATTTATAGAGAAATAATGAGTGAAAGAGAGTGAGAGAGTGAGGGAGTAAAGAGAGAAGGGAGAGGGAAGAGAGGGGTGCTGGCTGCAGCCAGCCCCTAACGGCTATAATACTAGCCGTTGGGGACCAGGGCCCCCAACGGCTAGTGGCCCCCTGGCCCTGGCCCTGATGGCCCAATGGGCCAGGGGACCTAGACCCATTTTCCTACCAAGATTCATATTAGTTCTTGGAATATCGAAACATTATCCGGTAAGCTAATGGAGGTGGTAGATACTATGATTTAGAGAAAGATTCATATTCTATGTTTACAAGAGACAAAGTGGATTGGAGAAAAAGCAATGGAGATTGAGGATACACGTTTTAAATTATGGTACTAAGGTAAGAAAAAAGGCTCGAAACGGAGTTGGTATTATCATAAATAAAGATTTAAAGGATAGTGTAGTAGACATACAACGATACGGTGATCGAATCATGATGTTGAAATTAATGTTAAGAGGAGAGGTTTTGAATATAGTTTGTTCTTATGCACCCTAAGTAAGACTAGAAGATAGTATAAATACAACTTTTTGGGAAGAGTTAATAAGGTAATTCAAAGAATTCCATAAAGGGAGATGATTTGTTTAGGAGGAGACTTAAATGGACATGTCAGTAAAGAGGCATTAAGATATCAAGGTATTCATGAAAACTTTGGTTTTGGAGATATAAATGAGAAAGGTAGGGAGATTTTAAATTTTGCTATGGCATTTGATCTCTTTATAGTCAATACAATCTTTAAAAAATGAGATGAACATTTAATTACTTATAAGAGTGACTTATCACAAACACAAATTGATTACTTTATTTGTAGAAAAAAAGATAGAGCATGTTTTAAAGATTGCAAGGTAATTCCAAGAGAAAGCTAAACCACCCAACATCGGCTTTTAGTTATGGATTTACAAATAAAAAAATGAACAAAGAAGAAAAGAGTGTATCGAGCTATTCGGACTAAATTGTGGAACCTCAAAAGCGAGAAAGAAGATATATTTAAAGAGAAAGTCCTTCAAGGAGATGCTTGAAATTATGTTGGTACACCTTGTGAAATATGGAACAATATGGCTATACATATTAGGAAAGTGGCAAAAGATGTGTTAGGTGAATCTAAGGGAGGTGTACTGGCACAAAAAGAAGCTTGATGGTGGAGTGAAGTAGTGCAAAATAAAATCAAGGCAAAGAGGGTATGTTACAAATTACATTGTGCTAAGAAAACTAGTAAAACTTTAGAGGCTTATAAGAAAGCAAAAAAGGAAGAGAAAAAGGTCACCCGTGAAAAATTCTAGTAGTAAATGATGATATAAGAAATAGATGAAAAAACTATTTTTATAAGCTTTTTAATAAAAATAAAGATGTTAGTATTAGCTTAGGAGAGTTAGCCAAATTAGAAAAGTAAATAAACCACAATTTCTATCAACGTATTCAAAAGAATGAAGTCAAAGAAGCTCTTAAACATATGAAGGGTGGTAAATCGGTAGGACCAGACAATATTCCTATAGAAGTTTGGACAATCCTAGGAGAAAGCGAAATCACTTTGCTCATAAGACTATTTAATGAAATATGGAGAAACCAAAAGATGCCCAAGGAATGGAGAGCGAGTGCACTTATACCCATATATAAGAACAAGGGAGACATTCAGAATTGTGTGAATTATCAGGGTATCAAGTTAATGAGCCATACTATGAAATTGTGGGAAAGAATTATCGAACGTAGGTTAAGACAAGTATCGAGAACAACATAGAACTAATTTGGATTCATGCCAGGCAGATCTACTGTTGAAACGATTCACCTTTTGAGACGTCTTATAAAACATTTTAGAGCAAAAAAGAAAGACCTTCACATGATATTTATTGATCTAGAAAAAGCTTACGATAGGGTACCGATGGAGGTTCTTTGGAGAAACTTGGAAAAAAGAGGTATCCCATTGACATACATTAACCTTATAAGAGACATGTAAAACATGTGTGAGGACTAATGAAGGAATGACATGCCTCTTTGAAGTTAATATTGGGTTACTCAAGGATCAACTTTAAGTCCATACTTATTTATAATGGTGATTGTTGAAGTACCTTGGTGTATGTTATTTGCATATGACATTGTGTTAGTAGAGGAGTCTAAGGAAAAAGTTAATAAAAAGTTGGAACTATGGAGAGAAACATTAGAAAGTAAGCTTCCGACTTAGTAGAACAAAGACAAAATATATGGAATGTAAGTTTGATCATTTGATTACTTTAGAGGACATAAAAATTAAAATTGACACACATTGCATCTCCCAAAAGGAAAGTTTTAAGTTCCTAGGGTTAATTTTTTAGAGTGATGGAATAATTAATGAAGATGTTAGGCATGGAATTAATGCTGGTTGGTTATAATGGAGAGGAGCATCAAGTTGTGATAAGAAGATACCATTAAAGTTAAAAGGTAAATATTATAGAGCAGCAATTAGACCTGTCATGTTTTATGATTTTGAGCAGTGTTGTCTGATGCGTATCGTATCGGGTATCACTGGGCTCCACGATACGGGCGATTCGCCTAATTTTTTTTTAAAATTTTTTTTTGAAGGTTTCTGACATCTCTTCGCTTCTCTTTAAGGCATCATTCGACTATTTTAAAAATCTAGTGAAAAATCTTCATGAAAAGTAATAATATTCTATTGATCGGTAGTCTTTTGATGTGATGCAAGACCCATGGGTCAATTTCGTTATCACCTTAAACTAACTCGGGCCTTGCCAGTCCATTCCAAACATCAGACAGTGATGGAGCAACCTGTGTGGTTTGATGAAAAATTGATCTTCAAACTTTTTCCTTTATTATGACAATATGATTCAATGCGGTTGATCGAGAGTAGAATTCCTAAGAGTTTATAGTATAGACATTAATATAATAATATTATCTTTCATAAATTTTTATAAATTTTAAAATTACACGTATACTATTCAAGAAACAATAATTGAAAATAAGCCAAAATATCAGAAATGATCTTTATATATATATATATATGTATATAAGCTGCTTAGGTTTAGCTCTTCTAATGCAACAGCAAGCTCGATTGAGGTCATAATGAATGTGGACTGAGATTGAAGAATTTGTATTTGGTTAGTTAAGCTTTTTCCAACCAACCTATTTGGCAACAGTTTGAATACTGTCAACAAATAAGCGATTATTCATATTTGATACATAAATTTGGTTGATACATGTATTATATAATGAATATTTCTTCGTATACAGGCATATCATGTATTTGGTAATTTGGTTAGTTAAGCTTCTCTCTAACGAAATTTACATGTTACATACACATTTTTCAATCTCAAACAAGCATATCGAAGGATGCCTTAGAGAGAAGAGAAGAGAGGCCATAAACCTTCAATTTTTTTTTTGAAAAAAAAAGATTTTTTTGATTTTTTTGGCGTATTGCCCGTATCGCACGATACAGAGCGATACTCAGTGAATCACGATACGGGATGTTGTATCGTATCGTGGTTGCCTACGATATGATACGTATCGTACCGTATCGTACGATATGGTGCGATACGGATAACACTGGTTTTGAGTGTTGTTCAGTTAATCATTAACATGTACAAAAGATGTTGAGATGGATGAGTGGTCACACAAGAAAAGACCATATACATAATGAGGTTATTAGAAATAAATTTTGTGTGGCATCAATAGAGGATAAAATGAGAGAATATCGTTTAAGGTGATTTGGACATATAGAAAGAAGATCAAAAGAAGAACCTTTGAAAATGTATGAAAACTAGATTTTGAAAGTATTAAAAGAAGTAGAGGACGACCACAAAAGTGTTGGAAAGAAACAATAAAGAATGATCTAGCTTATTGTGAGTAACTGCTAACATGACACATGATAGGGCACTGTGGAAACAAAGAATCCATGTAGCCGACCCCGTCTAGTATGGGAAAAGGCTTAATTGTTGTTGTTATTGTATATAAAAAGAATAAAAATACATCGAAAAAAGGAAAATTACATTTAATACATTTAACAGAGGTACCATTCTAAAGTACCCCAGGTATAAAGCATATGGTTGTTCCAACTTCTCTCACGTGCCTGAATGATCCATTTCCTAAAGGAATGGGACTTTAAGCCCCTTGGTATTCTAGTGTATCTTGCAAGCACTAGATATGAGTCTGACATACAAGTGACTTCTGCTAGTATAGAGTATAAGAAGGGTGCTAATAAGCTTTAGTTTATAAAAGTATGGTCTGCAAGAACAGGGTTGATCGTCTCTTCCTCATGAACAGAGATCTCCATAATTTGGTTTCGATAAATCTTTTGAAGCACACATCTTTATTGTGCTGTGAACTGTGAACTTAGCAAGGTAATCAGCTTGCTGAATAGGTTGTGTTCTTAATTCATCTCGCCTGTGTAAGCCTCCCAACATACAGATGTTCATGCCATATTTATCATATCTGTTGCTTAAGTTTCTCCAGTCAATTATTCTTACAGGAACCTAGCAGGTATTCTGCTGATATCTGTACACTAGGTCATTCAGATATTCTTTTTGATCTCTCTTTCATGTCCACATATATGATAGTTATCTTGGAACCTCACAACAGTGTCCATATCTATGTAAAATTGCATCCTTAACAGGATGTACTTAACAATCCCTCCAGGACGAATTTAGATGATATGTTGCTAACTTTAGAGGTGAACCTGCATACCATGGGCTTATAGAGCATGATATGCTGCTAAAGTTGTAGGTGGAACTCCATATATATGTACTAGAGTTTAATTGAAAGGAAAAACCGAATCAAGTTCAGCCTTGTTTCTTGTTTGTGTTGGATGGTCTAGTCAGCGTGCACTGCAATAAAATTGTCATCTTAGTGATCTCTAAAAGGCCCAAAGTTCCTTAGCCTTATCAGAAAAATACGGAGAACAGACACACACTGAAAGATACACACAGAGTAATTATGCTGAGGACATGGCTTTCCAAGTATAGTAGAAAGAAAATAGGAAAAGGACAGAAAGGAGAAGGGCATGAAAGAGAAAGGAACGTTTTCTGAATGTTTCTTCATCTTACTCCAAAAGCTGCATTCTTTCTTGTTCTTCCTTTTCTGTTATCACCTAACAACAGAACTACCCCCAGTCTAAGTCCTTCCCAAAAGCATAAAGAAGGGGCATAGAAGGAGAAATCAAACATAAATGAAACTATGAAATCATAGTTTGAATATATGTATGTTACAGGCATCATTTTATCATCTATTAGTTGAGAACTTTTCTCCTACCCTTTTTTCATTCTCTTAGATTTTACGATATATCTGTCAAAATATGCTTTTTGATGGAGTCATAAGTGCCTTATAGATAAGATTATCTGTTTCACAGACAGAGCGAAAGGATCTATGAGTACTTTTCTAGTGTCTTTATTGGATTCTCCCCTCTTGCCTTTTGTAGTCCTTTACAAAACATACAAACATATCATATCCATGCAGATAATCTCAAGGTGCAGTTCGTGTTTATGGATTTAAAAATATCTTGGCCGTTCTGAAAGCCCCAAGCTCTACTTCTAATCATACTTCCAGTAGCTGCTTGTTAATTGCCACTGGTTATGGCATATTCTTGAATCAAGTGGACCACGTATATGAATGTGCAGACATAACTTAGATGGTTCATGCTTGAAACCTTATTTTATATTAGAAGCCATTTTCTCTTCCAGATTCTCTAACTTAGCTTCAGTTCAACTTTATAAAAGATGAAGACCTCACCTGCTGACAAAACGAGCTTGCTGACAATGAGAATGAAAATGCCTCTTCATTTTTCAGATGCTTTAGATTGTATTTCTATGTTTTGCGTATAAAAGGAACAGAAAACCGTTTTGTTGCTTCTATTTAAATCTTTTCAACTTTTCAGTTCTATTGAAGATGTCATTGGAAGATTTGCTCAATTAACTCCTCAAGAAAGGGCAAAAAGGTATGTCCCATGTCTGTGTAATGATGTAGCTTCATCTCTGAGTCTTAACTTCATCCATAATGATTTGTGTTCTTTCCTTGGAGTAGGAAGCTGGAGAGCCTCGAGGTAATTTATTGATTTTTATTTCAATTGCAAACAAATCTGATTGGATATGTTTAGGAAGAACAGTTTTATCATATCTTCATGCAAGTATTTGGTGAAGTAGGCACTTAAAAAGACCTTCAAGAAGTTGGACCATGAAGTGAACATTCAAGACTTCTTATCCACGAGGTATGTGATCATTCTTTTGTTGAAATGTTCAGTTTTACTTTTCTTTACTGTGCGCAACTAATTACAGCAATTGATATTTTTGCAGTTCCCAAACAATTGAGGTATCCATCGGTTCCTTCTTGGTATGCATCTATTGCTCTTCACTTTTTATTGTGATTGTGTGACCTTTATTCTTTCGTTTTTGTAACAGGAGTTGAATAATCAGTTAAGGATGTTGCAAGGACGCTTGTCTGAACTAAACAAGAGATTGAGGTTTCTTAACAACTTTTGTCTTCTTTTTACCACAATTGTGTTTTGTTTCTCTTCCTCTCTCTCTCTCTCTCTATAAATCATGTCAACATATGTGTTGTTTATGAGTTAATCACTCTTTTGAGTCTTGCTAGCACTTATAAAGCTAAATATGAAGATTTGGATTCCATCTGTTTATGCTTCTTTATTCTTCTGCCTGCATAAACCTATATATGAAGCTTACGTGTTTTGGTAATTCTATAGCTACTGGATTGACCCAGACAAGATTAACAGGCCTGACCAAATTAGGCCAATGCTCGATTCTCTGAAGGAAGCATTAAGTCAACTTCAGACCCATAAGGTACTTTATCTTTTTAGTTCTTTATGCTGGCATTTTACTGTTCATTTACTTGTTCAAAAATGCATAACAATTCTTAAAATATCAAAGTCATGCTTATATTGTCTAGGATCATCAGTGGCTTCATTACATCTGAAACAGCATGAGTCTTCCTGTTAACAAGGACAAAGTAGCTTTAGAACATATTGACTTAAAAGTGACTTGTATTAAATGGATTTGCTGTAAGTACCTGGATTTTGCAAGGAAGTACGCAGCATCATGAGATGCTTGGGTTGTCTTGGTTAATTCTCTTTTTTCATGCTTCTTTACTTGTTATTGAAATTATGCATCTTATGTTTCTGATTTTGTTTCAATGATATTTCTGACTGTAAGTGCAAATTTATCATCATTTTACAGGAAAATTTGAGAAGACAGCAACTCTTGCCCTTAGAATGCCCTAGCCAGGTGAATTTTGTCATGCTTTCTAAGGTCATATCCTTCAACCATAGGTGTTAATGACACGCTATACTAATTTAATAATTTCAGAATGAGATGCGCTTGCCTTTGGGATTGGCAACTGAACAACAAGGACATTCTTTCTTTTGGCTTCCAGATCAAGATGGAAGACAGTTAATGTTGAATGAGGATCAACACTTGGTACTAGGGCCACGGTGAGTGAGCTATTAGCCACCAAATGCATGGCTGCATATTTTCTTTTGTTTCTATTTAGTTTTTTGCGACAGCTGAGCTCATATAACTTGTCATTTGCAAAGAGAGAATATGAATCGGAGTCAATCTTCTTCAATGCAATTGCATGAATATTTAAACTTTAAAATGTCTACCAGGATGTGTTTCACTTTTCCTTTTTATGCTTTATACTTGAAATCAATTATCAAGATCAATAAATCAGTTCCAGATTATGTACTGCCAAGAGTTTGTACCGATTGCACCTCATTTACTTTAGCGAAATTGGTCTGAGACTGCAACTCGCAACTATGTTTACAAGATCCTGGCATTCTTAGTCCTATATAACATATGCCGATTATGGAGATAGTTGGGCTGCTGTGACACCCATCCATGCATGGTTTGACACTTGTCTGATCCCTGATTTGATGCACTTAACGTGTATCAAGATTGGTGCTGAATCCATTCACGTATGAACTTCAATGTTGGGCTAAAATATAATGATATCTGAATCTGAAATTTTCCAATGCATTTACGTTCACTCTGGCTTCATTGAGGAATGAAATGATGATGATTCTGTGTGTCCATGTGCACGTGTCTGTGTGTCTGCGACGTGTGTGTATGCATGAAATCGAAGAAACATATTGTATAGATGCCCAAAATTGAAAGTCCATCGGATTCAGAATTCTGATGCACCTGCCTCATGTATGTGCATGCATGTCCATGTTTGATCGCACATGTGCATACCCATATTTTAAAAATTATCGTGTTTTACTTGCTCATGCATTACTCACATGTTGCAGGTATAAGGAACATGATACAGGTCGATGTGTTATGCAGTTTGCTGAATAATTTGACTCCATAGTTGCCTTCCCCCCCCCCCCCCCCAGTAACAGGCACCGCTATTTTAAGTTTGTTGCTATGAATCAGAAAACACTGATTTCTACTGATTGTTCTGAACTAGGTGTCTTTATTCTTTTGGTGTACAGGGAAGTTGAGTGCCCTGCTGAATCCCCTTTTCAAAGCTTTTCTGCTTACCTGGAAAGTGGAAAGCATATGGAGATGGATCAATCAGGGTCATGTGATACCCTGAATGAAATAAACAGAAACACATCCCTGAATTTGCAACTTGGAGGCCTCTACCCTTATCATCCATATAATCAGACCCATAATTTTCATGGAGAAAAGAAGGATGAAATGGAAATGAATATTCATGGTTCATCAATGGATTACCAAATTCCTAACTTCGATTGTAGCATTAGCAATTGGGCTTCCACCTCTGGCAGTTGTGCAGTTCCGTTGTTTGACGAGAACTCATTTCAGGTTGGTGCTTCTGACTCTATGCCTATTTCTTTGTCTTGTTCTGATTTCAAATGACATTCAAAGTTATCACTGTATGATATGTTGTGAAGTACTAAACTATGTTTCCAGGGAAAGAACTGACTGTCTATTTGTGGTGTTAGTTTTGACTTTCGGGTTTTGCAGCATTTCCTCTTCTGCGCAGCTCCCAACCAAGTCACTCCACCAGTACCCTGTATTATTATCTGCTTGGTAAAGTTAGATGGCATTTTGGCACCAGAATTTTTCATCAGACGATTAAAACTTGCAGTTGGAACGAAGAATTCTGGTTCCCTTTCACAATTAAAGCAAAAATTAATATTTGCGCTGCTCTTACAAGTTTTGCGCTGGGACAACTGCATTAGAGAAGTAAATAAAATAGTGTTATGAAGTAACTTGATCGCCAAGGGACATAGTTTGGAGAAACTTGAAAAGAAAAATTACAGAAGCAACAGAAGAAATACTCGCAAAGTAAATTGCCAAGAGATATTCCTTATGGAACCTTGGAAAAGAAAGGAGTACCATGTATATCAACCTTGTAAATGACATCTTTGATGGAGAAAAAACTGGCCAGGACTCTCTTTGATGTTAATATTGGATTACACCAAGTGTCAAGGCCCCATCTCTTTACTGTGGTTATGGATGAATGAACAAAGCACGTTGAAGTGCTTAGTGTTGAAAGGAATAAAATAGATATGTATACCTATTGCTTGTGTAGTCTTAGTCTTTAGATTAGTGAGTCAGTCAGTCTAATTGTGTGGAACCAAATTGGATCAATTTCTGATTCAATTTGGATATCGTACTTAGTTAGTGATTAGTGAGTCAAGTTAGAGGCATTTATGTCTTTCAAGTTATAAACTTAAACTTGTATAAAGCTGCCCTAACATAGATTAGGGTTTATTAAGAATAAGAAAATCAAGAGAGCAGGGGGCGGCAGCCCTAAGCATGCCGATTCCAAATATTTCATATGTTCTTCATTTCATTGTCTTTTATGTTGAATATGATGATTAAAATCATCATGGTATCAGAGCCAGAAAGAGTGAAATTACCGCATGTTTAAGGTTATACAACACAAAGCAAGGATCATGTTTCCATCGGGAAGAAGCTGGCCACCTGCAACACAGAAAAAAGGTTGTGAAGAAGTATAGCAGAAACTTAAAGGGAAGGTACCTTTCTTGCCCAAGGAAAAATATTTCATCCTTCATTGGTATCCGTCTGTTCAAGCAAACGCAGGCCTACATCGTCCTCATCCAAGGCAGAAAAAACATAGATCATGTTTTTTATTATTATTATTCAAGGACGCAAAAAAAAAAACCCGCAGCACATCCAATCCAAGGCAGAAAACGCAGGGTGCGGGCAGAACACGCAGCACATCCAAGATAGAAAGCACAGATATCGTCATCCACTGATTCAAAAAAAAGAAGAAGGGGGATTTTCTTAGTGATTTGTAGCCTCTATGGATAAGAACAAGATGGCAGAAGAAAATGATAATATTACAATAGACAAAGGATAAGCTTTCCAAATCACCAATACCAAGCTGGATGGAAAGAATTATCTACAATGGGCTCGATCCATTGAACTTGCAGTAATGGCCAGGGGGCGTTGGGACTACCTTACTGGAGACATTCCTCAACCCCCATTAACTGATCCACGTTATGCTAGATGGCGTAGAGAAAATGCACTTGTTAGTGCTTGGCTTCTACAATCTATGACACCGTCCATTGGAAGTACATTCATGTTCTTGGAAACTGCCAAAGATATTTGGTGTGCTGCTCAGGAGGCATATGCTCAGAGGAAGAATATTGCAAAAAAGTATGATCTCATCGAGAAGATAAAAAAATGTAGACAGGGAGGACAATCAGTTAGTGAGTATTATGCTGAACTCCGTGGTTTCTGGGAAGAATTACAGCTTTATTCCAAAACAAAATGTCAAGTATGCACTTATGAAAGAAATGAGGAGTTCGAGGAAAGGAAAGTTTTTGACCTTCTGTGGGGTATTTCCCCTGAATATGAAGCCGTGAAGAATAATATACTTAACAGGGAAGAACTTCCATCTCTCAGTACAGTATATACTCTTTTACTGAGAGAAGAAGACAGGAAACGTCTGGAAAAAGACATGAAGACTAATTCAGAAACAACTGCATTTGTTGGAAGAAATTCCTCTATTTCTTCGTACTCTCGTGGTAGAGGAAGCTATGGTCGCGACAGAGGTAGATCATCTATTACCTCAGAAGAAAGAGACAAACTGACTTGTAGACACTGTGGTAAATCGAGACATACTAAGGAGTCCTGCTGGGAACTTGTGGGTAAACCTTCATATTATCAACATAGGCCGAACAAAGCTTACTTTAGCAGTGATCAGAATGGAAAACATACTACAGAGAACAGTGCAGATTTACTAACAGATATGAAAAGAGAAATTGAGATGTTAAAAGCTCGACTGGATGATTCAGCTTCTACTTCAACTTCTACCTCTACCACACCTCAAGCTACTATGGCGTACCCCTTCTCATTTATGGCTCACGGTAATGTAAACACTTCACATTCCAGAATCTGGGTAATTGACTCTGGAGCAACCGATCATATGGTGGATACGAGAGAGTTCTTTGATAATTATCAGTTGGTCTCCGAGAAAATTAACATTAGACTAGCTGACGGATCTCATACACCCATCCTTGGAAAAGGAAGTATTACTACACCGCTTGGAGTATTGAAGAATGTTTTACATGTTCCTAATATTTCAGTAAATTTATTATCAGTATTTGCGGTTACCCAAAATTTTCAGTGTAAAGTAATTTTCGATTCATCCTGATGTTTCTTTCAGGATCAGAGGACGGGGAGGACCTTTGGTCAGGGTAGCATGAGAAGAGGGCTCTATGTCTACGAGGAAGTGAGAATGACAACATTTCAGACAATAACAATTACAGAAAAGCAGAAAGCAGATTATCTTTATGGCATTAAAGATTAGGGCATCTACCTCTTTCAAAAATTAGAATCCTTTTACCTGAATTTGTTGCTTGTAATAATTTGCAGTTGAACTGTGAAACTTGCCAAAAGGCAAAACATCATCGTATCTCATTTCCTTTGCATGAAGACAAATCTTCTATACCTTTTGAGCTTGTTCATTCTGATATATGGGGTCCCTGTTCTATTACTTCTTTACATGGTCATAAATATTTTATTTCCTTCATCGATGATTGTACTCGGTTCACTGTTATTTATCTCATGAAGACGAAAGAGGAAGTTAGAAAGATTATTCCGATCTAGTGTCAGTTTGCTTACACAATTCCAAAGATCTATCAAGATATTTTGGAGTGATAATGGTGGGGAATTTATATCCCAATCACTAAGTCATATTTTTCAGATAAGGGAATCTTACACCAGACCTCATGTTCTTATTCACCACAGCAAAATGGTGTTTTAGAAAGGAAAAATCGATATATCTTGGAAGTAGCTCGAACTCTCTTACTTGGGTATGATGTTCCCAAATATTTTTTGGGGGAAGCAGTTCTAACAGCAGTCTATCTTATTAATCGTATGCCCAACCAAGTTCTAAAAGGTCATACTCCATTTCATTCTTTAAGTCCCTCTAAAAAATCTTTTCATATTTCTCCAAAAATATTTGGGTGCACATGTTTTGTCCATATCTACAGTGTTCTGAGAGACAAACTGGATGCTAGAGCTGTCAAGTGCATCTTCTTAGGATATTCCTCTACTCAGAAAGGTTATAAATGTTATGATCCTTCAACAAGAAAAGTGTATGTTATTATGGATGTTACCTTTCATGAGGACTTACCGTTCTATGGTAAACATGAAAGTTAGACTTCTGGTAGACACTCTCCTATGGTGTACCCTATCTTACCAAATGAAGATCAATAAGGGTGTGACAAGGATACTGCAGATGCACCACCCCTTCCAGAGAAAAAGTTGCAGAGCTATACTCGAGGTGAGAGACGAATTTTTGCTCAAGAACAATCTGCTACCCAAGATCAAAGTCCTCATCCTGAATCAGATCCGATTTCCTCTCAGGTAATTCCTCAACAACCTCTTGATGAACTTGATACTTTACCTATTGCTCTCAGGAAAGGAAAACGTGAAAAGGGACACTATGCACTACACAAAATGGTTTCTTATACTAACTATCCAAAAGAGTATCAATTGTTTGTGATGAATACGGATAATACTTACATTCCCCCATCATTCAAAGAAGCATCCCAACATTTGGAATGGACGACTGCTATGAAGGATGAAATTTCTGCATTGGAAAGGAAGAGGACCTGGGAATTGGTATAACTACCACATGATAGAAAATCAGTGGGTTGTAAATGGGTATATTCTATGAAGTATAAGGCTGATGGAAATATAGACAGATACAAAGTCAGATTAGTAGCCAAAGGATACAGTTAATCTTATGGGATTGACTATACTGAAACCTTTGCACCAATAGAAAAGATAATACTATCAGAATTATCCTCAGTATAGCAGTTAATCATCGTTAGAATTTATGGTAGCTAGATGTGAAGAACGCCTTTCTTTAAGGGGATCTTTCAGAAGAGATTTACATGGATTTACCGCCTGGGTATCATCAAAAGTTGGATATCAATGTAGTGTGCAAATTAAGGAAGTCTATATATGGACTGAAACAATCTCCTCGAGCATGGTTTCAGAAATTCAGTGATGGCATTATAAGTCTGGGATTCAAACAATGTATCAGTGATCATACTCTATTTATCCAAAAAGGGGCAAAAACTATTATCCTGCTGGTGTATGTTGATGATATTATCATTACGGGAGATGATGAAGAAGGTATTGTGAATCTAAAAAGGAACTTACATACTCTCTTCGATCTGAAGGATTTGGGTAAGCTCCACTATTTTCTGGGAATAGAGGTTGTACAGCATGGCCAAAGGAAGTATGTTCTGGATCTATTGAAGGAAACAAAAATAGAAGACTGTAGAATATATTCTATTCCTATTGAAATTGTTAAAGAAGACCACGAGACCAAATCAGAACCATATGAAGATATTGGCAGATATCAGCGATTAGTAGGCAAACTTATTTATCTCACTATTACTAGACCAGATATCAACTTTGCAGTCAGTTATGTTAGCCGGTGGATGCATTCTCCTTCTAAACATCATATCAGTATGGTCTTCCATATCATCAGATATTTGAAATCAACCATAACTTATGGCTTATGGTACTCTCCTCATACTTTTATGGAATTAGAGATCTATTCTGATGTTGATTGGGCTAGATCTAAGAGTGACAGAAAGTCCACTTCGGGCTATATCGCTTATTTAGGAGGCAATGTGGTTTCTTGGCAAAGTAAAAAACAAACAGTAGTGGCCAGATCTAGTACAGAAGCAGAGTATCGGGCGATTGCTCTTATCATGTGTGAAGGAATATGGATCTTATCATTATTGGAAGAAATTGGGTTCAAAAAGATGATTCCAGTCAATTTTCTTACTGATAGTAAAGTAGCACTGCAGATAGCATCTAATCCTGTCTTCCATGAGAGAACCAAGCATATTGAGATTGATTGTCATTTCATTCAAGAGAAAGTTGCTGAAGGCATTTTTAACATTATACATGTCCCGTCTGAAGCTCAACTAGCAGATATTCTCACCAAGCCAGTATCTACATGCAATCTCAAGAAGACTCTAGTCAAGTTGGGTATTTGTCTCCAAGACCCAACTTGAGGGGGCGTGTTGAAAGGAATAAAATAGATATGTATACCTATTGCTTGTGTAGTCTTATTCTTTAGATTAGTGAGTCAGTCAGTCTAATTGTGTGGAACCAAATTGGATCAATTTCTGATCCAATTTGGATATCGTACTTAGTTAGTGATTAGTGAGTCAAGTTAGGGGCATTTATGTCTTTCAAGTTATAAACTTAAACTTGTATAAAGCTGCTCTAACAGAGATTAGGGTTTATTAAGAATAAGAAAATCAAGAGAGTAGGGGGCGGCAGCCCTAAGCATGCCGATTCCAAATATTTCATCTGTTCTTCATTTCATTGTCTTTTATGTTGAATATGATGATTAAAATCATCACTTAGTGCACACTATATGGATGTCTTGGTAGATGAAATGAGGGAATAAATTAGAAAAAAAGTAGTGTGGGAGAAACCTTAGAAACCAAGTCTTTTTTAAAACATTTCATGTTCAGTAGAATAAAGGCCATATATATGGAGTGCATAGATGATTAAGGTCAATATATATTCTATTCTCAGGGAAAACAATTTAGAAACCAAAGCTGTTATGATTGTGTACGTTATCTTTTTGTAGCTTTTGTTAATCCTGTTTGGTGTCTTTTCCCCGTCATGCCTGCAATTATGTTAAAAGGCTACTGTTACTGTTCCTCAGAAGTATTTTTCTATTCTCTTTATCCACCTAAATCAATATTACTTTTGTTGTTGCAGCAGCAACCAAACTAAATAGCAAGGGTGGCTTTGAGCTGCCCATTGGAGCAACTTCTAGAGTTCCTTTTTTCAGTAAAAGCGTAAAGTCATTTGTGAAGAAATGGCCACAGTATGAGTTGTATTCTTATCCACATGCTGCCATATAAAAGGCGAAGTGGGAGATAGGGTACTTACATGAATACATATGTATAATTAATACACATATATACATGGATCATAGAGGAAGGGAGCATAAGGTGCCAGGTTGCTGAGCATCATCCCTCGCCAAAGTTAGAATTTTCATTCCCATTTTTTTTCTTGTTTTCCGTTTCTTCCCCATCTGTGTAGAACTCGGTCCTGGGTCCGCCGGACATGTTCTTTGCTGCTGACATACTTTATAAAGAGGGCCATCTTTATTTAGCTTTCAATGGCACGGTCCGTGAAATTGTGTACATTTATTGAATAACTTGAACTTGCATTGCAAGGCTTCTCCTTTCCAATATATATTTGTTTCAATAAATTTTATGATGTCATTTTATTTTTCCATTGATGTAGCTTGATTTGTTGAAAATGGTTAGAAATTACAGAATAAGATCAGGTGGTGACAAGGTTTGGAGAGACCTCTCTCTCAAGACAACCTAAGATCCCGCCAAGGATTATGGATACGATTGGATAACTGCAGTGTGTCTTTAGTTGGATCCACACACACTGTATCTTCCTATTACCGAATACATGCAGGAAGTCAGGAGATCATGCCACTTGAGGTAATTTGTTTCCTATATCAGAACACAGGTTGTCAACTTCAGTAACATGTCCATAAGGTGATTTGTTACTGAACATCAGATAGCCATTACAATGACAGCCACTAGAATGTCGTGGTTTCCAAAGAAGCAAAACACTAGAAATGCATCATACAACCCCACTTGAACATGCTATTTGCTAAAAATGAGGGAGTTTGTTACAGAAATGGAGTCACTCAAAAGATTGATTCCGCACAAAAAAAACTCAGCCGGCACTTCTGTTCTCGAATGTCTACAAAGGCGCTACAATATTAGCTATTCAGATTGAAGCAGTTATCATCTGCATCTGCACATAAGCAATTCCTTTGTCAATGCTTGCCTTCAACTCTGGCTTCAGCACATCCAAAGTCTTTGCCTCATACTCACTCAAACCTCGAAGATCAGCACCTATTAGAGATTCTACACCTCTCCTTCCGAGCTTGACTCTTGATGCAAAAAAGGGTAGCTCGGTAAGATCAGATTGAACATAGGAGCACTCGTATACATCCTCATCTCCATCCAAAGCCCTCAGTGATGATTCTAGGAATCTAGCTGCCGCATATGCCATTGAAAGTGTTGCTGATCCGGCACCTGCTTTAGCCTCAACAACGTCAGTGCCAGCGTTCTGGATTCTCATGGTAATCTCTTCCACTTCATCATCAGTAAAAGCTACAGATGGCTTAGTCTTCGACAGCAACGGCAAAGTTGTTATTCCATCGTGCCCACCTATGACTGGCACATCCACATCAATGAGCCTCAGATTTCTTTTTTGAGCAACAAATGTGTTTGCTCTAACAACATCAAGCGTTGTGACCCCAAAGAGCTTCTTTGGATCATAGACACCCTTCTCCTTTAAAACTTCTGCTGCAATAGGAACAATGGAATTGACAGGATTGCTGATAATATGAATAAAAGCAGCAGGGCAGTTGTCTGCTACGGCCTCAATCAGGGTCTTCACAATGCCGGCATTGATACTGAAAAGATCATCACGGGTCATGCCAGGCTTTCTAGGCACTCCAGCTGGGATGACCACAACATCCACGCCCTTTAATGAATCAGGCAGCTTTGACTCTCCAGTGAAACCGAACACTTGAGCCGGAGTGTTGCAATGACTAAGATCAGCAGTAACTCCCTTAATGTTTGCAATATCATAGAGATGCAAGGCAGACACCAAAGGGGACATCTTGACCAGAAGTGACAGTGGCTGCCCGATTCCCCCAGCAGCACCAAGAACAGCAACTTTAAATGATGCTTGGGGAGAGAGGCATTTATATGATTTCTGCCGATACATTCCTTTTCTTGACCTTGATGATCCTGAAAGGGCAACATGATTTTCCCTTCCAACGAAGGCTGCATCTGAGTCATAATTAACAGTTGCTGTTTTCAGACCACTGAAACTTTTAAAAGGGTTCCGGGAGTAGAGCCTCAGATCATCCACATGAAGATTCATTCTCGATCTAGCTTGAGTGCTAAATGGAGCAACTAAACCAAGAGGAGCAACTGTTGTAGTTGACGCCATTTGGCTAACAATTTAATCTGGCAACATTATAGAATACGAACAATAATGAATACCCTCATTCTTAAAGATGCATGCAAATAAGAAATCATTCAATCTGATTAGAAATTAAGGCAGCTCTTTATAAGCTAATGACTAACTTTTAGAGAATTGATAAGACAAATTATTTTCAAAATCCACAATCCCATAAAGTTTATTAGCAGAAAGAAGTATCCAACAAGCAAGAAACTGCATCTAAAAGATTTTCCATAATGACCCAACAAAGGCCATGCTATTTCGGAATAAACGAAGAACCAAATTACAAGAGGACAAGAATCACTATGTGATGATTTCTTCCACCCAACTACTTAAACAGTCTCATGTGTACACCGCATGCCAATGAGGATGATGATTGATACTTCTTGTTTATACTCCACAGTCAAATACAGTACAATGTAGATAAGTGACAGAACATATCCACAAATAAAAAGATGGAACATCTCTTACCGTCTTACGTGAGCATGAGATGGCAAAGTTCACCAACAGAATTGTATGCTATATTAGCCACAGTGGAAATGTTGAGTTTCCTAGTAGACTTCTCAAAGCTGCCACAGATTTTAATGAGTTGTGCATATGTGGGTGTCCTAGTAACATATTTCAGCAGAGATACAACGTCTTGAATTAATAATTGATTTTTTTCATCATTACCAAAACATAATACAACTCAATGAGGAGAGCCTGAGCTCTGTATTTGTGCGCATCTCCATTTCCTTCAGGAGATTTTGCAAAGGAAGCACGTGCATCTTTTTTTATACCAAGTGGGTGTGAGAGTATCATATAGCTGAAAGATACGCAACTACTTGAATCAATAAGTGGTGCGCATCAACCATCATCAATATCACTGCATATTCAAGTCATTGCGTACCAAGGAAAAACGATACCTGCCAGCAATTGCAAATGGATTCATGAAAATAGGTGGAGAGGGAGTGTGAGAGAAAGAGAGTTTAGGTGGAAAATGATACCTGCCAGCAATTGCAAGATGAACGTCGTGGAGATTGGAAAAAATAAAGCAAAAGAGTTGCAACAGAAAAAGAAACGGAAGCATCACGGCTTGCTGGAATAAGGGTTCGACGATTACTCAGGAAGAAAACGGCGCAAGGTTGTTTTTCTTTTCAGTTCGATTCTAGAAATCCTACTTTCAACAATTTCTGAAATCAAAGAACGCAAGAAACGTACAACCAATAGAAGAATTCCTTGAGCGTTACAACTATCAGAAAGAAGTTGGTGATATCAAGTCCAGAACGCCAACTATTCCCACTGCTGTTACGCAAAAAGGGATGTCACCGGAAACCCGTAAAGTACGAGAGAGAGAGAGAGAGAGAAATGAAAACTTACCTGGTTGGCTTGGTTCTTCTCTCATCCACTTCAACACGGCCACGCCCTTCTCTCTCTCTGCACCAAGATTAGCTCCAGTTATTCTCAAAAAGAAAGAGCGAGCGTTTTTTGCACTCGGATATTTCCAAAGATAACCAAGAACTCGCATGTAAATCGTATTCTTGCTTGGAGCAGAAAGTATTTCACACACCTACCTACATTCATTCTTTCCAAAAGGGAACGGTTTCCTCAATGTATTTAAATGTGCATTTTCTATCTCCTCTTTTTCATGCTCATGTCTTGACAATATTTCTTTTCGCACAACGAGCAAAAACTCACTTGACTAGGGGTCGACTCACACGTTAAAGGTAATCAGTTCGACACTCTGCGCTAGCATTGGCTTCAACCTCCCGTTGTAACAGAAAAAAAGCACATGCATTTCCATTTAGGACCAGCTCAAAATTTTATTCTTAAGCATTGCAAGCAAATCTAAGAAACGGATTCAACTCCCCTACTTTAGAAAATACTCGGGAAATTCAAATTAATACAAAGCTTGGGTGCTTTGGGTATGCTTTCTCTCTTATTATAGAGAAAATAGGTTTGCCACTCCAACATGACGGTTTTGCACTTTAATTTAGTATTTCATTTTACTTCTAAAATACTTCTGAAACAAATTTTCCCATTAAGTTTTCCCTCACAAAATTGAATATAGTTTTTCATTATATTATAAAAGCTGGAATTAGACCCATCAATTATGGGAGACAGAATCGGAAACGACGAGGGGTTGATTCAGTTTCGGTCTGAGATTCCTGTATAACATGAGCTGACAGTTCTGATCCAGCCATGTTAATTGCAAACAGTTCAAAATCAAGTGAGGTTATGGCAAATTTTAATCTTAAAAGATAATCCACTCTTTATAAAGGAAAACACATAAAACCAAAGTGGCATTTCATGCATGGTAATTCAATATACGAAGACAATCTGCTCTTAGTAAGGGAAAACATAAACTTTCTGCATTAGACAGTCAAAATTGCATACGAGCACAAGCAGATACTAGTACTAGACCGAAGGAGCACATCTAGTTTCGGCCTCGACCTCTTCCACAACCAAACTTTCCTCTTCCTCGTCCACCACCACCTCCACGATGACCTCCTGACTTCTTACTTCCTGCCTTCTTGTCAATGTCTGCACCAGGAGGAGCCTTCATATTTTCCGGCAAAGGGAGTATCCTATCAATGGATTTCCGGTAGCTAAAGTCATCAGTAGAACCATCGGTCCTCACAAGGAAAAAGCAGCGACTTTTCCACACCGGATGGTAGCGAACCTGAAACGATCGGATGCCGCAGCCTATCTTTTTCTCTGCATCTAAGCATCCCTTCTTCAGCAAATCTAGAAATACCATGTGTTCGTACTGCACACCAAGCAGAGTACGTAAATGCAAACCAAAGTGTAAGCCAGACCGCATAACGAACGGGAATATGCCAAACAAATTGGCAACCATGAGCAAAAGGAGCACAAAAGAAGAATAGCAGCATTCATGAACTCAGAAAAGGCTGACAGTCTGAATAGTGTGGACGCTATTTACTTTGATAAAGCTTAAGAAGCAAAGCAGACACCTACTTATAAGAGGTAACTGGGCTTTGTTTATGCAGTTCCAGTTTCAAACAAGAAGTTGATAAGTACCTAGAAGCTACTAAACATTTCAAATTCACTACTAAACATTTCAAATTCACAATCTATCCTCTATTGCAATTGAAGGAGTAAATAACAAGGGCTCTCTTAATCGTCTTGCAACGAGGTTCATGATATCAAATTGAAAATACAGCCCAGCTCATACATTATACAGCTTAAATACAAAGTCACATGCGTAGAGATGCATCAGGCATTTCAATATGTAAATTTCACAAAGAAGTGCAGGCAATAAAACCATGAACTATGTGAACCAACACCAAATTGTGCCTGCAGTTCATCTATAAAATACACAAAACAGCTCGAAAAAAACCAAAAAAATGGAGTGACAGAAATAATTAGAGGTATGTAATAAATTACACAGTTGCAAACGAAACAGATTGCAAATTAGCATTATATATATGAAGAATACAGGGAGAGAGGCAGGAAAGGCAAGGAGTCAACATTAAAGATTAAGAAGAGGAGAACAAGGAAGAGAAGGCAAAAAAGATGATTTGGAGATCAAGCATCAACAAGCCAAATCCCAATATAAGAGAAGCTCATGCGTCTTCTGATAATTGTACCCATGCCGGTACCAAGACTTTGCAAAGTGAGTGTCAGACACTCATATATCTGTTGGGAGTAACTTACCAGAAACTGTGCAAGTTTGCAGTGAAGCAAATCAAGCGTAAGATAAAAAAATTATATAAGAGAAGCTCCTTCGGCCATTGATGACTGAACCATGGTTCCTATCAAGGTGTTGCAAGTGAGTATAGGCTCTCAGATCATAATTAGTTGGAGTCACACATCAGAAAGTTTTCAAGTTTTCAGTGAATTGCGACTATTAAGCCCCATTTCAGTCCACAACGTTTAACCTTTTTAGTGTTTGATACATTTTCCATCTTTATTTCATTAACTGTTTTCTTAAGAGATAGGCTGGTTCAACCTATTGTTCTGTTCATTATATTGTTTAGATTAGCAATTGCCAAGAAACTGAAACAAAGTTATTAGCCTTAAGCCAAATCTGAGGCCAACCTGAGGAGATGCTGAAAGAATTGGATGTCACAAATATGTGTGGATGTGGATAGTTCCTGTCCTTTTCCAAAAAACAGTACCTTATTACACATTTATATCCTCTTAGGATGATTACTATTGTAACTAATATAATCCAAACAAGAAAAGATTGTCCTTTCTGAGGGTCTGCAATCCCATATAATGTTCTTTAAGAAACCAATGCTTGCCTTGCTCAAAGATACATCTTATAGGTCCATAAAGTGGATTTCCCTAGATGTTTCCTGTCCATGCCACTGCATTATTACGTGAAAGTGTTTGCACCTTCTAAAAGTGCTGATGTAAGTAACATACATTTCAGAAATCTTCTTATACTACTGTACTGAACCTGATATCATCCCATTTGTAGTCTTTCAACAAATCCATTCATGAGTTACATTGCATTTCTTGCAATTGCAAAAAGTTAAGGTTAAACTAGTGCAAGATCTCATTACTGCTCCACAGATGAACCAACAGGAAGCACCTTCTTGTACATATTGTTAACACTTCACCAATATCAAAAGGTATGGGTGACAGGGATCAAACCTTGCCTATCTCCATTTGAAAGACTAATTAATGGATCACATTTCTCATTGTTTAACTAAATGGTTAACTAAGACCTATAAAGCAAAGTTCACTGAATCGTATGCTTTGGCTAATACAAACTTAAATATGAAGTTGGAAATTTTGGAAGTGGAAATAGGACAAACTTCAAGTATGGTCATAGTCTACATGGAAGCCCCCCACCCTATGAATCCAAACCTCATTTCAGATATATAACTTTTGGATTATAAGATTTAAGAGGGTGGCAAAACTTTGCAATCACCCTCGGTGCACATCCCAAGAGAGAGAATCGGCAAAAATGCTCAAGTCATTGACACAGTCTCTTTGAAGATGGCAATAATCACTAGACTATTGATGTTCAATAATTTCTCCTCATTGTGAAATTCCTTCATAAATTCACTTAGATCATCCTTCGAATGGTGCCAACACTGTTTTGAAAACTCAAAGGGCAAACCATGAAAACCAGGGGCCGCCCATTTTGAAGGGAACAATCGATTAAGCTTTTCACTCCTGAGTTTCTGAATAGATTCCTCAGCTTCAAAGACCAAAATGATGTTGAACAGATGTTCAAATAAGAATCTAACAGTCTAACTTGCCTCACTGAGATGGTGGACCTTTGTCTTGAAAACTTCAATTAGACTTTTCAATGCCAATGTTGTGAAGGCCCCAAATAGGAATATTATTTACTAAAAGTTGGTTCGGATTTGGAACACATAGAATCACTAACTTGGGCCTTGTCTTAAATTCTTATGCACACTATGCTATTAGTTCTTCTCCTAGTAGATTCCTCGAGAAGCACACTCTAACGAATTAAGAAGAGAGGACTGCAACATCATTTAAATCAGCAAGGCCTTGGTACGATTTAAAAACATTTTCTTCAAAAGTTATTTAAGTATTTGGTTAGACCAATAACTTTACAGATGTGACAACGGAGAATAAAGGTAAATATATCAAGACGGGTCCTTGAATACATGTTCGAACAATATTAAGTTAATAACACAAACAATCTGCTTTAAGTTTCTAACAATTCTCAAAGATAACTAAATAGCCATTCAAAATTTCAAAGCGCAACTTTCTGAAATAGCATCAGGAATAACATTAGTGAACGTGCAGTAATTAAGGAGCAAGAGGAATTTGCGAAAACCTCATATCATGAAATTCCATTTCAGATACCATGAATTTACCTAATTCCGTATGCTATGTGACAGTTTAGACTCGATTCAATTTAATCACAAACAGAGACATAAAATGAGATAAGTAATCCAAAAAGAACTAAATGAAACCAAACATTTCCCTTAGTAAATATGCGGTGCTTCACCACGGTTGAGTGAATTCCCTAAAATAAGAAGTTTTGGTGCCAGAGAAAAGCAACATATCACTTTAAATATCAAAATACTACGGCGGATAGTTACTGATCTGGGGAATAAAAAGTACCAAAAGCTGAACGGATGATCTTCGTCAATGTATCTTGTAGTCATACTTGATACAATTGGAAAACTACTGAACTTATCATGCGGTCCCATAATCCTAGTTCACGGATCAAATCACATGCATATTCTTTCACAATGGTGGCATGGCAGGAAATGATTAAATCCTTGAACCATTTCTGTTACAATTAGAATGAATCACACTTTCACCACTAGACCACGCCCGCTAAGTTGCGATTACTGCGTAGGAAGATGCGCACTAAATCCAGACCCAGAAAAAGAGAAATTACGTTGTTGATGTCCACATTTGTGGGCCAAAAATGAAGCAACTTGAAGAAGTAATCAAACATCTCAACCGAAGAATCGAACTTCTTCGGGCCGAGCTTGACTGGAAGAGCTTCCGCTGCCCTTCCTTCACTTTCCTCCTTCCCTTCTTTCTCATCATCGTCGTTGTCCTCTTCTCCTTCTACTCCTTCCTCTTCTGCTTCTCCTCCTTCCGTCATCTTCTCGAGCCTCTCCTCCTCCACCGAGGTCTCCACTCTGGCTTTCTTCGATCCCCCCTCGGCGGAAGCGCCATCTTCGTTTTCTTCGTCCTCCCTTGATCTCTTCGTCGTCTCAAGAGGCTCCGATTCCCCAGGGTTGGCTTCAATCTCCATATCGAACATCGACGGCTCTCGAGCCGGGAGGGGACCCTCGACACTCAGCGACTCAGAGACGGCCAAAGCGTTCGGCGAGACCTCCCCTTCGACCGCCATGTGAGAGAGAGAGAGAGGTGTTAAACCCTAAACCCTAAGACGCGTTTCTTCTCCTTAGACGAGTTGATGGGTACGGGCTGCGAAATGGACCGAGCTACTTGTGGTTCGGCTCGGTCAAGCTCGTGAAGAACTCGTTCGTGTTTATTTTACAATCTAGGTTTGGTGTAAACCCTAAACCCTAAGGAGTGTTTGATGCAGAGTTCCAACCGGGTTGGACCTATCTTAGCCTATCAAATACAGAATGAAGTTAGTGAAACATGGAATGAAGTCGAACCATGAAACTATAGTTTCATGAGCCAATTTTAACCCACCAAATAAAGCTCATATCTCGAAGTAGACCAAACAATTTGGGCCCAACCTTAACCTTCAAACCAAATATCATATCTTGTTTTTGTACTCTCTCTTTTTCTCCTTTACCCTAAGCTTTTAATCTTCTCAACGGAATGCCGCTAATCCTCACTATCAAATGATTGTGAGTACTATTAGTTCTAAGCGTAAATCAAACACGAAATCATGATCGACTCGTATGAGATGGGGAGTGAAACTATAATTTCGGTACTAAAGACTTGGTACCGTGAACCAAATACACTCTAAGGCAGTGTTCCTTGTTTAGTTGGTTGACGAGCAAGGACTGGAAATGAACCGAGCTGCTTGTGGTTCAGCTCGTGACAACCTCGTTCATGTTTGGTTTTACAATCTAAGCTTGTATGCCTGTAAGGGTCTGCCTAACCCTGCTTCCCTTTTGGGAAAAAACTAGGCTCGGTTAAGTTCGGTCGCGTTGGGTGACCGAACACGAGCTGATTCATAAAGTTATAGAAGTTGGAACATGAGCGATGTGTGTTTTGTTCGGCCCAGCTCACGTATGATCAGTAAAGTATATAGAAATGCATGTTATCGCGGTTTGTATCAACTTGTTTAAGAGCAAAGAATTTTATGTACATATGTGCTAGAAATCCATGTTAAACTAAGTTGGTGGGTACAATATAATTAAATATCACAATGTTACAACAAAATTAATAAAAAAAATTTGCTAGATTTTTAATTAGACATTTTAGAATTTCCCGAATTTTATGTGTGAGAAATCGCATCCAGCACTTCAATATAATCGAATCTTCAACACACTATGTGCTTAGATAAACTTTTCAATATTTCCTTTGTGGGACATAAAACAGCAGAAATATTTTTAATATATTTGAAGTCGCATCCAGCTATGTGATATACATGAATTGCCTAATATGCAAATTTGAATGAATGTACATTATGGTCCCTCGGCTTATGTATCATTTATGACCATGCATGATAGGTTTGTGATGAGTTGAAGTTTTCCTTTGGAGGGAGGACGAAACCAGATGCATGCCTCAAGGTATCGAACTCACAACCTTTAACTTATAAGTCAACCATCTAACCAGGTGAGATACTTCTTTTCTTTGTGCTTGCTATGAGTTGAAGTTTTATTGCATATATGTGGTTTCAATCAAAATAGTACAAGCTCTTCAATTGAAAGTTATTATAATAGCGTGTTATCTAGTTTGATTGGCTCGCTCGGTGAGTCAAAGTTGGTTTACTTGGACTGTGTTTGATTCATAGTGTCAGATCCTTAGTATTAGAATTGTTGGCCTAAACCGACATGGATATATAATCATGCTTTTATGTTTGATTCATGAGTGAAATTGACACTTATATTTTTATACGAGATAGGATAATAATATGATAGAGAAGCTGGCATTTAAGTTTTCGTGCAAAGCCTATAGGTTTGGCTAAGGCAACATTTTTTATTTAAATTGAGCTTTTGGAATCATGGTTCAATACTGCAGAAGTTCAACATTTGATGCAGAAAAGAACTTAGAATTGAACAACAACAACAACTAAGTCTTTTACCATACTAGACGGGGTCGGATACATGGATTCTTTGTTTTCACATAGCCCTATCATGTGCCATGTTAGCCGTTAACTCACAATAAGCTAGATCATTCTTTATTGTTTCTTTTCAACACTTTTGTGGTCGTCCTCTACCTCTTTTAATACTTTCAAAATCTAGTTTTTCAAACCTTCTTAGAGGTTCTTCTTTTGATCTTCTTTCTATGTGTCCAACCCACCTTAAATGATATTCTCTCATTTTATCCGCTATTGGTGCCACACATAATTTATTTCTAATAACCTCATTATGTATAAGGTCTTTTTTTGTATGAGCACTCATCCATCTCAACATCTTAATTTTTGTCACATACATCTTTTGTACATGTTGATGATTAACTGCCCAACACTCAGAACCATAAAACATGACAGGTCTAATTGCTGCTATATAATATTTACCTTTTAACTTTAATGGTATCTTCTTATCATAAAGAATACTTATACTCTTCTCCATTTTAACCAACCAACATTAATTCTATGCGTAACATCTCCATCAATTCTTTCATCACTCTAAAAAATTGACCCTAGGTATTTAAAACTTTCCTTTTGGGAGATGCAATCTGTGCTAATTTTAATTTCTATGTCCTCTGAAGTAACCAAATGATCAAACTTACATTCCATATATTCTGCCTTTGTTCTACTAAGACATAAGCCTTTACTTTCTAATGTTCTCTCCATAGTTCCAATTTTATATTAACTTTTTCCTTAAACTCCTCTACTAACACGATGTCATATGCAAATAACATATACCAAGGTACTGCATCTTGAATATGTTTTGTTAACTCATCAGTCACTATTATAAATAAGTATGAACTTAAAGTTGATCTTTGATATAACCCAATATTAACTTTAAAGAAGTCTGTCATTCCTTCATGAGTCCTCACACATGTTTTTGCACCATCATACATATCTCTTATAAGGTTTATGTATGTCAATGGGATACCTCTTTTTTCTAAGGTTCTCCAAAGAACCTCCCTCGGTACCCTATTTTAAGCTTTTTCTAGATTAATAAATAACATGTGAAGATCTTTTTTTTTTTTGCTCTAAAATGTTACATAAGACGTCTCAAAAGGTGAATCACTTCAATAGTAGACCTGCTTGGCATGAATCCAAATTGGTTCTATGTTGTACTCGATACTTGTCTTAACCTACGTTCGATAATTCTTTCCCACAATTTCATAGTATGACTCATTAACTTGATACCTTGATAATTCGCACAATTCTGAATGTCTTCCTTGTTCTTATACATGAGTATAAGTGTACTCACTCTCATTTCTTGGGCATCTTTTGGTTTCTCTATATTTCATTAAATATTCTTGTGATCAAATGTTTCTCCCATGATTTTCTAAACTTCTATAAGAATATTGTTCGGTCCTACCGATTTACCACCCTTCATATGTTTAAGAACCTCTTTGACTTCATTCTTTTGAATACATCGGTAAAAATTGTGGTTTATATACTTTTCTGATTTGACTAACTCTCCTAAGCTAATACTAACATCTTTATTTAAAATTAAGGTCGAGTTTCATGCAACCATGACTTGTTCTTATAATTATTGAGGGCAGGGTGAGTACATATTAACAACTTAGATAATGCTGTGACTCCGCTAACTTAGTCTAGTCAATTGAGTATTGAGTCCGTTGAAACTCATCTAGTTAGGTCACATTTTAAGTTTTCATAGTGTGTGCATGCGTAAGAGGGCACACATATATAAAGAGAGAGAGAGAGAGAGCGTAGTCCATTCACACACCCATAAATCCACTTAAACATATGATATCTTCACTATTGATCACGTTCATTAAACAGTGGAAATCCTGATATGATTTGAGCATAAATACGTATGCACATATATCAATTTCTCTCTCTCTTTCTACACAAATATATATATATATATATATCAGAGAACCATGTTAACCAAAAGAGAATCACTTGTGACCACATGCAAGTGTTTTTCCTATGCTGAAACGTTACTCCAGTCCTATCAGAATCAAATTGGCATAAGAAAAAGAATTTCAATGGGAAAGTGGTTCAGCTGTTTTGTCACTGTTTTTTTTTCATTTTCATTAATTTATTTGTCAAAATATTTTAAATTATTTTATTGTAAAATTTAATAATTTACCCATTCTTCGAGTCGCTTTGGGAAGTGATTCCATTCAAAAACCAATTGGGGACAAGATTTGTAACAACATCCAAGTTCTTGAGGAATCGTGAAGGCCCACATCATAATACCTGAAGTCACAATATGAAGCAAGCAACGCCACATGCATCTCATTAAGTTTGAGAAATTGCTAGACAGAACGACAGTCTTGCTTATACATCAGCCATTTCGAATTGGGCCGTCGGTTCCAATCAAAACTGAATCAATCAAAGAACTAATTTAAACTAGACCAGCACCATAGACCACCCGATTCAGTTTCAGTTTCACATTTCATGAAATCAAAATCGAGCCAAAACTGAAACCAGCGATTTCAAACCGTCCACTCTGTACTTTTTTTTTAATTTTCGAAACTTTAGTGAATTTTTAAATTTTGAATGATTTAGGACTCAAACCGAAATCAAAACCAAAACCATCCGGTTCCGATTTCTGACTCCAGAAAAGCCGGAACTAACTATGCCTAATCTTGATGTCCCTCATGTAGTATTGTATAGGTTTGAAATGGTTGGCTATTTTTATGGCCATGGTGTTCCTTTTGTGATAATGTGGCTTGAATTTGTGATGGACATGAATCGTGATCCGAACGGGAAAGCCTACAGGTGTGATCAGAATCAAACCGATTTGCAGAGGTTGGGGAAGTGGAGTTCGGGTGTGGTGTGTTTTGGATGTGAGAAATTATTCATATTGATACGCATGTACTTTTCGTGTCTTGATACGTATGTATTTTTCGTGTCTTGATACATATGTATTTTTCGTGTATTGATACATATGCATTTTCGAGTCTTGTCCGTTAGGTAAGACTCTTTGGTCGAACCATGTTAAAACTTGTGTTATTTTTTTAATTTACTTTTATAATCTTATTTTAATGCATTTTAAAAATGAATTTGACCACAACGAAATTGTGAGCTAGAATTTATGAGCTTACTCATGCTATCTTAGTCAAAGAAAAGCTGGAACGAGCTTTAACCCAAACTTGTTTAACTGAGCTTACATCCCCCCCCCGCCACCCCCCCCCCCCCCCCCCCCCCCTCACACACACACACACACACAAAAGGAAACTACAGTGTGTCTGGGCTTCAAAATGGGCACTGACAGGCATCTACCGTATTTTTCATTCCATTTTTTATGGGAAGCGGGATGCAAATAGTTTTGCTACACGTATCATCACACCGTGGCGGACCCCTGTATTTTTTGGGGCAAGACACTTATATTTCATGTGAGTTGCACTTGTATTTTATCTTCACAAAACACTTATATTTTCTTACCTATAGTGACAGGCTTAAAATATTTAGAATTTCGGATGAAGCACATATTTCTCACCTCTCACTAAAGTAGGTACGCGATTGCCATGCTTGTTTTTGCGTCTGTATTATGCCTCTTTTGATGTCTCATCTTTAAGCCTTATTCTAATAGGACCAAAGAATATTTAATTTTACTTGTACTTCTTTATTAAGTCAAGAAAAGAAGTGTGAATGCATTCCTAGCACTACATATCTCGAACATGGAGAGATTATGGGCGCCCGCCTGCCATTTGAGTTGACAAAAAGCAATAATTTAATGACCTTTTTAATTAACATTTTTAAATAATTAACTAAAAAGCAAAAAGGGATATGTTGCATAAATCTAAATCAGTGCCATATCCGAATTTTCTCCTAACTTTTTCATTGATTGTTCATTAACCAAGCGATTATCAACTTGTTAGCTCGTTTGAACTGAGCTGAACGTGGCACTGATATTGTAATTACATCTTGTCAATACAACAACAATAAAAAGAATGTGTACAAAGGTTATATGCCACTGTTCATCATAGTGATTTTTTTTTTCATGTTTGAAGTGTATCTCTGTAAGAAGTAAATGTTGGGGATTCTTTCTTCCCTTCCCTCTCTTGACTTTGAGTTTTCATGAACCGATTTCTGTTGTGCATGCTTGTGAAACAAATTTGTATAAAGTTAAAAATGCAAACTCCCATATATATATATATAAATCTTTAGTAAGAAGTAATAAGATTTTCTAATAAAAAATAAGTTAACTTTTGTATGATCTTTTCCTTTAATACATGATACTAATCTACATGTACAAAAAGCTGTATACACATCTCTACGAGCTCATATGAACTGAGCCGAGTCCATTATACATTGTTTATTTTCAGCTCGTACAGTTTATGCAAGATCATGTTCGATTTATGTAGATCACAATTGTTGGGAACGTGAATGAGCAACTTATATGCTGAACTCAGCCAAATCAAGAGCTGCTAGATTCATTTATCCGCTCTAATATGCAACGATTGACATTATTGACAATTTAGTATATTCTTCTTTGTGACAGTATTCCGTTTTTCATGCCTTTTTTTGTGGTACAATGTGGAGGCCAAAGCTAGATGCACACCTCAGGTATCGAACTCATGATGTTCAACCTGTGGGTTGACCCCTTAGACAAGTGAGCTATTGCTAGTGGTGCTAGGTAGTTTTTTTTCTCTTTCCAGTGTAGAAAATGACTTTATTCATCAGAGTACTTTAAATAAATGCAGACAATATAAATAAGCACACCACACACACACTTGCAGATATATATTTATTGTTGTGTATAAAATATAGGCGGTATAACCTAGAACTCCACACCACTGACATGCATGCACACACATATTATTCTATTTATTCCAGTGAATTTTCTATTTTAAATTAACAATATTGAGGCTTTCATCTCAAGCCTTTACCCTATTCAATAAAAAAAAGAAACACATCTCTGGTTGCTTCTCTGGTCTTTGAAAACCTTGGTCTCTGCTTGAGAAAGAGGTGTCATCTTCACATGCCATTGATGAAGTTGTTTCAAAAATACGCAATCCATGAGAAAGCAACCTCCCACTTAATTACATCAAAGAAATGCAGTGCAGGCCAAGAAAGTCAAGCACTCCACATGTGGCTCATTTATCTTAGAACATAGTAATGAATCTATCTAATGGAGAGAGAGAGATTGCTTTCCATCTGTACATGAACAATTAATTCGTATTATAATACGTTAATAGGTATTAATTTACATGATGGTCCACGAAGAATCAACTAAAAATCCTTTCTTGATACATAAATTTGGTTCCTCATAAATAAATGAGCCTCTCATGCTAAAGGAAACTCGATAATCTTGCTTAATTTACCAAAAATGACTATCCACCAACAGTAAGGTTTTGGCTGGGGCAGGCCTGTGAACCTAATCACTTATGGTTTGAATTGGTTCGGCTCTAGAAAAGCTCGTTTTTGATATGACCAAACTGAAGATGAGCTGGCTAAGGCTTGTTAAGCTATACGAGCTGAATATGAACAGTGCTTATCGAATTCATGGTGTAAATGAACTGAACATGAGATGGCTCGTTAAGATCAAGAATGAGCCGGCTCATGTTCAGCTCTAGATAAGCTTATCTGTGGTCTAAAGAAACCTAGCATGAGATGGCTTATTAAGCTAAATACGAGCTGCACTTCTTAGTTCGTGTTTAAATGAACCAACCAAGTTTTGACTCATTAAGCCATACAAGCTGGACATGAAGCATATAATATCTAGTTTGATCAAGTAGAAAGAACTTTTATTTCAATATATGCTAGAAAACTACGTTGATATTAACAAGTACTAATGTAAAGTAATTAATTCAAGTATTCCTATTTTGCAAGTGTATTAAAAAATAAAACATGAAATTATTATTATTATTTTTGGGTTACAACAAGAGGCCAAAGCTTAACACACACCCATGCATGCCCCTGCACTGCACGGGTGGATACGTGAAGCGCCTAGTATCCATCTTTTACAGCTAGGACTACTAGGGTTATCTAATCCCATTTGCTCCCCTTGCTTTTTTATTTCAATGTCAGTGTTTATTTTATACATAAAATATGTTGAAATTGACAAGCTTTGGATTGATTCAAAGAGCTAACAAGCCCAACATGGACAAGATCATGAGTTGATGAACAAACCATGGCAGCACCCGCTCAGTTCGTTTGGCTCATTTATCCGGCTCGTATTTAGCTCGTCTAACTTGACTTATGCTTGGTTTTCCATCAGCTCTTCTTCCAGTCTACAGAAAAAGACTTTGTCAAGCTTGACGGCCTTCGTTAACTAGAGGTACTAATACATATTAAGCAAAAGGTGGGAGGAATCATTATTTTAACAAAAATATGTGACTGATTGTTATGCATGACAGATCATTGGCTGACATGGGGGAGATTTTCTACTTTCCTACTAAGTCAAACTCAGTTTGAACGTGTAAAGAAGAAGTCAAATTCTAATTCCCTTGGGATTATTTCTTGATCAAATATATTTAATTGTGCACTTGTCAAGTTAACATAGTTTGCACGGCATATACTGCGAAAACATATCAAATCTTAAGGATTAAGATTAAAAAATGAAGATTATTTTACTCAGCATTTTTATAGAAATGTTAGTCATGAGTGGATTCAATCGGAATCCAATCTTAATATTACAGATAATCCAATCTAACCAGAAACCCATCTAATTAGATTGAGATTCAGCCTAGTTTCTTTGATCTAAGCAACAAGTGCAGGGTTAAAAGAATCAGAATCTGACTCTAAAGGAAGCTGTTGGCAATGTTGGTAGGTTGGGCTTCATAGTATTTAACATATACAATGTTGGTAAGCTTGTAGCTATTTGAATTCTTCTTCTTCCATGCAGAACCCGCAACAGATGTGACTTCTGAACTCGGATCTGCGCCTATTCTTTAACAAGAGCTTACTTTTCGTATCAAATCTAAGTAATCACACTGAAATTTGGAATGCACTTAGGTGTGAACTTTGGAAAGTAATCATGGGGACCCTTCCATATGAAAGAAATCGTTTTTACTTTGTCAAAACCAAAATCAAAATGAAGCCTCCTGCTTGAGTCTGCTACATGGATTCTTAGTCGCTGTTATGAGTTAACTTGTGCCATTGTGTTCTAACATTATGATCTAGCATTTATATCTTAAGAAAATCCATATAATACATTTTCTTTATCTCTCTCTTGTGAAGGTCAGGCACCCTAAGCAAAGCAGAAACAAAACCTAAAACCCACAGCCGGGATTAATACAAGTCAGACATGGCACCATCTAGAGACGCACCAATGAATTCCTCTTGGCGTCCTTGCGAGGAAAACACTTCATCTAGTAGCCACTGTTCGAGGAATGATAGAGGACCATCATTGTCTTCCATCTTCACCTTACTTTCTGCCTGAAAGCCGTTGCCGTTGGCAAACTCATCATGAGATTCGGAGCCTGAAACTCCAGAGGATGACCCGAGAGAAGAGGTTGATTTCATGTTGCTACCATCATTTTCCAGACCAGGGAAATGATTGAAACCCAATGATGATCTGAACTCTGGCTGCGCCGCGAACTCCGACGTTGGGGTGGAAGTGTTAGTAGGAGTAGCATCTGTGTTTCTGCTATGGTCACCTTCACTAGAGGAGGTTTCTGCACTAAAAGAGTGTGGCGTGGCGTCGGCCGATTTGGATGTTGAAGGTACCATCCAATTTTGGAGAAGTTTGGATATGTTTTCTGTGCTATAAGCATATGTGGATGAATTAGGCGTCTGATCAGATGTAAAGACAGTCTGCTGTTGATATATGGAGCTGAAACCAGGTTTATTCTCAATTGGTGAGTCTGGTTTGTCCAAAGACAATGCCTCACAGAGGGCCTGCCTTGCAAGATCGATGTTGGTCTGAAGCCTTCTTTCCCACTGACCCTTTGAGATGGGTCCGGATCCAGCACTGCGCCCGCTGCCGACAGACCCATCTGAGCTCCCTTGAAGCTTATTGAGTTTCTTCTTCAAGTGGGTATTCCAATAGTTTTTGATATCATTGTCTGTTCTTTGAGGGAGGTATGAAGCAATAGCTGCCCACCTGCGCAGATTTATATCATATTGTAATTAGCACATAAGTAGATGACCCATTTCAAAGAAGGACGATAACAACAAAGTAGCTCTCGGCTTCACTGAATCAACTCCTATATGCATCTGATTTGGGCTAAACCTAACTCTGATAAATGGACAGATAGTTTGTATAAGTTTGAACATCAAGCTTCTTACCGATTCCCAAGCAGCTCTTGAAGATGGATGATCATCTTCTCCTCTTGTTCAGTGAAATTTCCACGCCGAATCCCCGGCCGGAGGTAATTAGTCCACCGCAATCTGCAACTCTTACTGCATCTAAGTAAGCCTGCCATCATCATAAAAAGGTGGAGGAAACTTGGATCAGAATCCAAACAAAAGTTCATGATGGGGAGGAAACGTTTCCAATCATAGCTTTACAGAAAAACCAACAAGATCTAATCGATCTCTTAAGAAGATTGATATCAGGGACTGAATCAAGACGGCTGGTGTATTTGACAAAAAGAATCAAGAGATAGAATTACAAAGGTTCAAGCCTTGTGAATGGCGAAAACCAGCGCTGGGAGAGCATTACCCCCATAGCTGGCCGACTCGGCTCGAACCAAGATGATATCTTCTTCATATAAGCTTCCAAATACCGGTGGTATACTTCATCAAATTAAAAGAAAAGATACAAAGGATGAAATTCATATGAGCTGCTGATTACCTGTATTGGTAGGAACAGCTCTCCAGTTCCCAGGGCCATGCTCTTGGATATAAGAAACCAAGATGATATCTTCTTCAGGAGTCCAAGGCCCTTTCTTCACACCAATCTTATCACAGCAAGGAGGCCTCACCATGTTTGATAGGCTCTGCAACTTCTCGATAGCAACTGAACGAACAAGAATCACTAGTAGCTACGTCTTCTTTTGTCTTTGGCAAGCAGAGAGATGGCAGTCCAAGACGATCTTGTCGTGTATATATACACAAAGACTTGATGATGAAACCCGTTCACCAATGAGGTAACCCCTTTGACTCTCTCTTCATCGATAGCAAACAGTCAAAACACAAAGAGGGGCAAAAGCATTAAACTCACCGGCTAGCAAAAGTCATACGGTGGACATCTGTGATCAGATTCCCGCGTGCAATTAATGAGCCACCACGAGGCTGCACAGTATCAGCCACTCCCTCTTTAAAAAGTTAAAGCAGTAAAAGCTAGCAGTTCATTTAAACAGCCATTTTCACCCTCTTCACATTTATTTCATTAAGAAAAACTCTCTCTCTCTCTCTCTGTTTCTAATGTGGTCAACTAAAGAAACTATCTAGAGAAAGAGAGACTGTGTGAGGAGAGATCGATGGGAGAAAGTTTGTCAAGATACGTAAGGGACGACGAAAGGAGAGGAAAGAAAAAAAAATAATTCTACCAAATTATTACGTGGTTCAATGAGGATGTTGACGTGATCGATCTGCTCATACGATATGGCGACATGCATTGTTTATTATATGGCCGGCCTATCGGTGGGATGTGCACAACGTACTGTGGTTTGGACGGTTCATGACATGAACGGGCACACATATCATCTCGGCATTAAATCGACGATGGGTTCATGAGTGAATATGGCTCACGCGCACACAGATACGCATATGCATATATATATATATATATATATATTATGTATGTATAATACATACTTACATATTATGAACACATATATATACCGTGGCTAATCTATATGGAGAGGTGGGGCTGTCGCCTCTCTCATATATGGTTGAAATTCATGCTTCGCTCTTCTAACATGATATATGTATATCACTCCCTCCAAAACTATTTTTTAGATCTACCACTATATATATATATATATATATATATATATATATATATATATATATATATATATATATATATGTATGTATTGTATGTAGGCTGGTTGGTGCAACCTTGAACCCAGTACACCTGGGGCTAGCCCAAATTCACTATGTTCGAGCTGAATTAGTATAAACTTTTATTAGTACTGTTTGGAGGTAGATTTACATGCTTTTATTTTTGGATTTACATTTTACCATGCAATGATAATAAAAAAGAAAAAGTGAAACATGTGAGTAAGATGATAAATGAAAAAATCAATAAAATCCAAAGAAAAAACATATATACAAATCTGCCTCTACATCAGTTGAGACTGTAGTAGTCACTTTATCTAACTCACATATATTTATCTATGTATATATGCTATATATATATATTCTGTGTTATATATATGTGTGTTAGAGACGGATACAACTCATATAAGTACTTAAGAATAGGTTTTACAGGTGCATTAAAGCAAGGAAGAAAAAAAAAGAAAATGAAACGTGCAAGGAAGATGACAAATAAAACAAAGTTTCAGGAAAGAAATATATGAATCTGTTCCAAAGCGTTGTCTCCAGCCTACTATTTGACTTAGATACCGGCAACGCTGTGTGTAGAGAGAGAAAGAGTTTCAGCGTCGCACATATCGGAGAGCGAAACAAGCAAGACAGTCAATATCCAACGAGGTAAATCCGGATGGTTAATTTATACTTTTTTTTGGGGGGAGGGGGGGGACTTCGTCAGCGCTTCCGTCTCGAAGGGATCACGTACGTTTTAAATAGAAGCCTGATGTACTTACTCTTTCTGCCATGCAAATACAGGCTTCTTCATGGCTGATCATCAATGTCCTCATTACTCCCTTAAAAACATTTCCAATCAACCTCATTTCCACCCTCGATCATCTCAATCCTCTCTTACCTTGTTCGTATTATTCATTATGATTCTGCTAGTACCACGTAAACCCTCACTCTCTCTCACCTTGTTGCATTGTGATCGATTATCACATCAAATTAAATCCTCCCCCTCAATCGACGCGTATAGATGCATGCATTTACCATGCTTGTGGGATATCATGCATGAAAGAATTAATGAAATGAAATTACATTTGCATGTGAGGCTGCAGGATTTGGCTTCAAAGTATAGTGTTCATGTCGTTGACATTGATGATGGTGTTGGCAATGGGGACCATGAGAAAGTCAACTACGTTGATACAGGGGACAGTTTGAAGGAGACAATGGTGACCATGAGCCCATAAGCGTCATCTATGAGCTGGTAGAGCATGTGGTTCACTAACATGATGTCAGGTTGGCGTACGCAATTAACCAATCTCCCCAAAAACCCTAACCCTAACCAGCCCCTGTTACGAACTATCTAGGGTTATCTATATGTATTCTTATTGGACATTATGCTATCATATTGGCATTTAATTCATGAAAAGAAAGATAATGTTTGATAGTATTCTTCTAACACTTCTGATCTATGCCTCTTTTGAAGATCTACAAAGTTTCTTCCACCTTTCTCATGGAGATCCATTTGCTTACATGTAAAGATTCAAATCATCTTTAAGAAGTGTCCCATTTTCGCACCCAGGAGAGCGCTCTGACACCGTTGTTGTTGGTGGGAGTTCGACTTCCACAGTGTACATGTCTAGGTGGGTGTTAGGTTTCATGTCCTCTTCTAGCCCTCAAAAGGATCCTACACTTTTTTCTATTAGTATTGCACCAACTTTTTCCGATAATCTTATTCTTATATTTTAGTTCTATCATTAGCATCTTTTAACTATTCAATACTACTAGAAATCAGAAGTATTACTTGGTATTGACTCTTCATGTAATTGGATACTAATACTAGAAAAGGTGATTCCTTATGTGTTTGAATGCAAACCATGACTCTCTTCCAATTTCTTTATAAGATTAATATACACAAGAGACACTCCTCAATTTTCAAATGAAACTTCCTTCAATCAATATTTTCCAAACTTTTACAACAATATTATTTGGTCATGCAAACAGTCCAACTTGATTTCTAGTGTCTCTTTCTGAACCAAAGCTCCACAAAAGAAAAACTGGAATTCATGTGCCAGGAGATGCTTAGTTGGCTAACACCGAGGTGATATCTATATTGGCTAACGCCAAGCTGGAGTCACGAAGAGCAGATCTAGAAAGAAAAATTGCTAAAGACGTGTAAGGTTATCCATCCATCGGTAATTAGGAGTAATATATAACAATTAAATTAGGTATACAGTATTTATTGTCAGTACAAGTGCTCTACATGAATTATATATATTGAAGAAGAAATTTTATTAAATGATATTTTCAAAATTTTATATGTTTTCTAAAGGGGCAAAACACTTTATTTTAACTTTCTTTTTGTATTTGAGAAAAGCAAGATCATCCAAAACATATTTTTGCTAAATAACATAGCCAAATTGCTAAAAAGTCATATAATTATTTTTGATAAAAGTTATCAAAACAGAACACAGAAAAAAGGCATCAAAGGATTTAAATTTTTGGACCTCGTTAAGTATTCATATTCCTCTTCGCATACACACACATATATATTATATTATATTATATATATAGAGAGAATCAGCACTCGAATTGTATTCCTGATTTATGTTAAGGTTCATATGAGGTTTCAAAATAATAGTCTAAATTATAAGTTTAAATCCAATAAAATGATCATCACACATTATTTTCATGATTCGAAAGCCAAAACCCACTAAATAAAGCTTTTCAACTTATGACGTTATTAGGGGTTGGTTTATCAGAAAGAATAGCTCATTGATTCATATCTATTTGTTCAATTATCTCTCTCTATACATACATACATACGCACATATATACATGTATGTATATATACACATATAAAGAAGTAAAATAGATGAACAATCACGCAAATGTATTTCTTTAAGTTGGTTATGATAATATGCATAACATGATGATGCTTATCTTCTTTGAGGTTTTCCAATCCCTTCGAAAATCATGTATTTCTTTAAGTTGGTCAATTCCATGAGCAACTACATTATGATATATATAATCATCTTTGTCATTTCTTCTTTTAACAAGGCAAATATGAAGGGGGGAATCATGTACCTCTAGGAATCATCTAGAATCTTCTTACACAATATTTTATACAAACTAGGTGGGGTCGGTTAGAGGGTGCAACGTGAGGTCGACAAACCTAGTAGTATTCTCATCAAACACGCTTAACTTTAGAGTTCTCGTAAGATCTTAGTCAACTTTGAAGGTCACTCATTGATAAAAGATCAGCAGTTGCTCTTATTACTGTGTTGCTACACAACACAACCTTCTTCTCTTTGGGCTTGAGGCGGGCCATGAAAGGATCTTCAAGTTGAGATGAGATCAAGATGAAAGAAGAAATCTAGGATACAAGGTCCGGAAAGTTGAAGCATCCTTTGGACAAAGGAGCTCCACATAAATAATGATAAGGTTTTGATTCAATGAATCTCCCACAGAGAACCTAATTGGCTATTGGCCATCTCTCTCTTTCTATCTATTTATCTATCTTTCTCTCTCTCTCTCATATATATATATATATATATATATATATATATATATATATATATATATATATATATAGAGAGAGAGAGAGAGAGAGAGAGAGAGAGAGAAAGTTATCTGTCTTTCTCTCTCTCTTCATATATATATATAGAGAGAGAGAGAGAAAGAGAGAGAGAATGAGGGCGATCTTTGAGATAAATGATTTATGTGTAAAAGTTAAAAGCAATACAAAGTACAAAAAGTCTAATGATACTTTTCATTTTTCAAATTCAAATAGCTACTTCTAATGTTTATCATACAAATCAAATAGTGTAAATGTTACAACGGTACCTATTTTTTAAATTGAAATCTCTACTTCTAATGTTTCATCATACAAATCAAACAGTAAAAACGTTTAAGTGGATCATGAATAGGTTTTTATTCACAACTTTTTCCAATTTAACCCTGTTTTGGAGGTACTCAATACTGATTGTCAATGCTAAAACAAACTGTACATATAGTGGCGGTCACGGATGGGGCATCTGAGTATATGCCTCAACACTAACCGTGTGCATTCACCACATTCTCATCTTCAAAATCATAGTGTGTCACAGAAAAGGTGGCCAGTGAATGCCATGATCAACATTGTAAAGAAATCACCACGTATCGCTGTATTGAGTGGCGGACCTATTTTAGGGTGATGTGAGGTGTGCGTCTCATCCGAAATCTGAAAAAATTCCTAAATCTACCGCCGTTTCTGGACGTGAAAAAATTCCTAAATCATAGTGTGTCACAGAAAAGGCTATAACTTGCTTGCTAACGTTGTGATGGGAACAAAAGGCCTAGAAATTAAGTGCAATGGCCCTTTGCTCAATCAGCATCATGTTTCTTTCCTTTCTTTCTTTTCTTCTTTCTAGTCCCGGTGGAAAGACATGAGCCTTGTGCCTCATGTGAGCCACTTGACGAATCCGACTTGCCCAGTTCGGCCGTGGGGAATATGCTTGTGATACCTTTGTTTATGACGTTGCTCGGTAATCAATGTTTGAGATTCTTCATCAAGTTGGCCTCAATCAAATATATATATATATAAATATATATATATATACACACTACAACATAAGCATGATAGTTTTACATATATCAAGTTGCTCATCTAGTGAGTGCAACATAAATGCAGTGCTGATGGTGTGCACTAGAGTAGGGTCCAGTCTAGATCACACTTTCTTGTGCCAAGGGCAACCGTGTGAGGATCGAAAACCAAACGAAATGCCAAATCTTTCCTTTTGAAAGTGAAATTTGACAAAGAACATCTTAATTATCATGTGCTATGCACATAATAAATGAAAAAGACATCATTAATTATAAAGCAATGGCCAATTTATGCAAAGCTGGCTAAGAGTCGACTCACAAGTTGGAGGTCATGAGTTGGATATGCATAACATGCATATAGCTTCGGCCTCCACATTATACAAAAAGAGAAAATGAATTGGCGGAAGTAGGAAACGTTTTGGAGTGAGGGAAGAGTACGAAAGAGACGATAGAAAGAAACAAGAAAAGAGAGAGGTGCATGTAAATAGGAGTAAAATAAAAAATGGGGTGCGTGCTTGATAATGAGTGTGTGATTAATAAGCATGTTTTCTTTTTGAAAAATTTATACTGTAAACATAAATTTCTGGTTTTTCTTGGATATTCAGGCGGGCAGCCACCTCACCTCACCCATGCATAAGTCTGCCACTGCCACCAAGAGATAAGATCTTTGTGCAAAATTCCCACGAACAGAAAAAACATAACGAAAAAGGAAAAGGAAAAAAACTAAAAGCAAAAATAACATCCATTTATTAGATTAAACAATCTTATTATGAAGGTTATGGCTTTTGTTGAACAAATAAATGTAAATGTAAAAATTTGATTAGTTTGCTAACACACTAATAGAGGGAAAATGACATTTTCTTTTGTTATTTAATAGAGATCTTTTCTGGAGTGGTGATTTAGAAAAATAGATGAGTTGAATTTATCATAATACTGCACAGAACCTGAAAATAGGTTAGTTTTTAATGCACGTCATCAGCTACTTAAGGTAGAAGATCACTTTCTAATGGTTTGACACAAATATTTTTTAGGAGCGAATTTGATTTTTTCTTTTCCTTCAAAGAACATTTTTAACCCTAAAATGGTATCAAATATTCTACACGAACTTTTACGTCTTAGTGTAGACATGGCCGGTTGGGAACCAACTCTCTGGTTCGAACCAAACCAAATTGTCCACAGAACCACAACTCGAGACCCCTCGGTTCGATTATGATTCATGGTATCCAAAAACTGGTCCATAACAGAAACCAAAATCGGCAATTCCAAACTGCAGTAACTATATTTTAAATATTTTTTGAAATTCCTTATCATAAACAAGTTGTTAGCTCAATAGTAGGGAGCACCCTACCGTTGCACTTTGTAGAGAGTTCGACTTCCAAAGGATGCACTGTTCTTGCATTAAAAAAATGCCTTTGTGCACTGTTCCGGAGTGGTTTTGAAACCAGAATCAGAACCGTCCTCAAACCGGAACCGACTCCAAGGAGGTTCGGTTCTGGTTTACCCGAAACTTGGACATGTCTGTACATGATATTTAAATAAGTTTAGCTCATTTAACGTCCAGAGAGTTAGCTCACGTGACTAGACTCACAAGATGAAGGTTGGTAGTTCGATATCCCGACTGTGCGAACCTGGCTTTGGCCTCCCCTTTTAACCCTTCACCAAAAGAAAACTTTAATTCATTTAATTCTAAGTTAAATATTAAATAATTTTATAGTAGTAGACACTTTGTAGGAGCTAAACTTAAAACGTTTTAGCTATCGATAGTAAGAATGGTTTATTTGAATATATATCTTCACTTTTCATAAACAATATTAATCTACGATAACCCTTATATACGCGTTCTTTGTAAATTCAGGGAAGCCTCATTATATAGTAATTAAATGCAGATTCCTTTAATTTAGAGGACACCATGTCATTAGGTCCACTTCTCGTTGGAAGACAACTTGCCATCAAAGGTAGAATATTAGAGCTTCCTAAGATTTTTGAGTTCTCATATTGAATTAACCAGTAAGTTGCAGAGGATCTTTATTTCATTCCTACAAAATATTTATCTAATCCAAATCCTGCCCACCGGAACACTTCAGCCACCTGCCTGACTCTGCCCTAGTTAATCTCTCTCTTGACATATATATATATATATATATATATATATATATATATATATATATATATATATATATATATATAAGAAAACCCGATCCTATCCACTATTGGTAATAGTCACTTGTATTAAACCCTTACTTTCAGGGCGTATGAGTATAATTTTGAAGGTTATGAGGATATTTGAAAACGGGCGTACAGTATAATTTCGAAGGTTATGAGGATATTTGAAAAATCATGAAAAACAATATTATTAAACTCATACCACCCAAAAGTAATAGTCGGTAAGCGGCGTTGGTGGTGGATAACATCAAATATATATAACCACATACTTTTGAAACTAAGTACTTTTACTTTTAGGAGTATGAGTGTTATTTAAAAAGTTACGAAAGAACTTAAAAAATATAAATGATAACCTTATTACGTTTATGCTTTAAGATAATATAAGTGAGACATGATTAATTAGTTTTTGAGTATGTAGGATCAAGTCACTCATATGTATTGGTGAGTATTATTCGGTTAAAACCAACAAACAAAACTAAACTAAAACAAAGTTTTTGTTTTGGTTTGCTCTTTAGAATTTCGGTCTGGATTCAATTTTCAAGTTCAAGGAATTTTAGTAAATTGTTCTGTTTGGTTATTTGGACTCAAAACCAATAATTAAATAAAGCGACTGAATTTAAGACTGCCGGAGTTGTTAAGATCATTCAGAATTGTGGGACTGCATTAAGACTTGATTGTGTGATGTTGGTGGACAGCTTTTTCTCACAGAGATAGAATGAATATCAAATAGCAACAAAAGTAGGCCGACGAGAAAGCTTTTTGTTCAAATTTTCACGCCTCCAAGTTATAGATATGCTTTGATCTGCAAATCTTTTAATCAAAACTAACCTTTTCACATCGGGAAGGCAGTCGGGAACCTCAAATCGCTTAACCCACTGAACCAAACCCAACCAGAAAATTTTTATGTGCTATATAAAGATTTTGGTTTGGTTTTGTATTTAAAACAAATCCAGTATCGATTATTTCAGTTCAACTCGGTTATTGAACTAAACGAACTGATGCTCATCTCTCTCTCTCTCTCTCTCTCTCTCTCTCTCTATATATATATATATATATATATATATATATATATATATATATATATATATAAAGATAGAGCATAGTTCATGCACACACTCATCTACATAAAATCTCTTTAAAGATCTCAATCATTCGATAATGAAAAGCAAAATAGTGCACATACAAAAAATACAATGATATTTTTTTCTTTTAAATTTTAGTTTCAATCATTGATAGAATGGTTGATATATATATATATATATATAGCCTTGTCGATAAAACGGTTGAGATCTTTAAGGATGTTCGAGCAGGAATGAGGCATGCACATTTACCATGTTCTATATATATATCACTTCTGTTTTGGTTTCCAATATTTAAGACAAATTTATTATCAGTTATGTTTGGTTATTGAAACTAACTTACCAATGCTCACCCCCTCTCTCTACATATATATATATATATATATATATATATATATATATATATATATATATATATATATATATATGCTAGCAACATTGAATTTCAACATATTTAAACAAATCTCAACTATTCAAATATAAAAGTATGATGATTGCGATTTGAATTAAGAAAACAAAAATTGCGTTTTGAATTAATTACACTTGTAAAAGTATAAATATATTTTTTGCTTTAAAATTTAAATATCAATTATCTATGTTTCAAATTGAAATAAGTTTGTATATATTTATATTAGCATGTATTGTTGCTAGCATATACCAACCTTCCAATATATATACACATACATGTATATATATATATATATATATATATATATATATATATATATATATATATATATATATATATATATATATATATATATATATATATATATGTGTGTGTGTGTGTGTGTTGTATCCTACATTAACGATACCAGCAGTCTCATAGCATTTAGTCTGTACGATAAAGATTAGTCAAAATCGGTCCTCAAGTGCATTCAGTTGAAGGGAGGCTAAGATTGGCGTCCATGGTCCATGATTGAACATGTCTTATGGTTTTTGAATCGTCAACCTGCGCACACACACAGACACAGAGAGGAATGAGTGAAGGAGAAGGGAGAGGACGATTTCAGTTCAGTGGGACATTCATCTAGCGTTAATGCGAGTTGAGAATAAGCACGAGCCTTGTCTACCCTGTCTGTAAACCAACGATGTCATACGATGTCTATAAAAAATTTGTTGAAAATTCTGCAGTCAGGCAGACGCCATACCGCTGGTATCAAACTCATGACCTTCTATTTAAACAATAAAAAGAAGATACTGCAAAAACAGGTGATCACGATCACCGGATCTTTGCCACTCCGGTGAGGCTGGCCGGCTAGTGATCATGCCACTAAGGTTTGAGCCATCCACGCTTAGATTCAAGAACGAAGCTTAAGTAGCTTACCTAAAGCGGTGAACGATACCTACGACACCTCATAATCTCTCTCTCTCTCTTTATATATATATATATATATATATAAACTCTACCCATGTAAGGGATCACCGTTGCATGACCGGTCGCAAACCCGGATAAAGGAGGAAGGTTGTTTTAGGCTTCCAACAACCAGTCATACTTATCTACTGATTCTACAAATTATGAGCATTGCGTTAGGGCGTTCCTTCTTAGCGATTTTGTGGATCTCGAATGCACTGAAAAGTAAGTAGAGGCCTCTACATATTCGCCCAAATGTAGTGAACCAATTATAGAGAGGGTTACTACATCATGGACGGGTGTAAGTAAAGAAGTTAGTACTAGATAATAAGATTTGTATTGATACTTTGAATATCGGAACATTAACCGACAAGTTAATGAAGGCGGTAGGTACTATGATTCGGAGAAAGATTCACATTCTAAAGACAAAAGTGGATTGGAGAAAAAACAAAGGAGATTGAGAATAAAGGTTTTAAATTATGGTACTAAATAAAGAAAAAGATATAAATGGAGTTGATATTATTATAAATAAAGATTTAAAGGATAGTATAGTAGACATACAATGATATAATGACCGAATTATGACAAAATTAGTGTTAGGAGTAAAGGCTTTGAATATAGTTTGTACTTATGTACCTCAAGTAGGATTAAAAGATAGTATAAAGAATGCTTTTTAGGAGGAGTTTGATAAGATTCAAAGAATTTCACAAAGAAAGATGATTTGTTTGAAAAAGACCTAAATGGATATTTGGTAAAGAGGCATTAAGATATCAAGATATTCATGGAAACTATGGTTTTGGGGATATAAATGAGGAAGGTAGAAATATTTTAAATTTTGGTATGGGTTTGATATCTTTATAGCCAATATAATTTTCAAAAAACGAAATGAACATTTAATTACTTATAAGAATAGCTTGTCACAAATACAAATTGATTATTTTGTTTGTAGGAAAAAAGATAGATGATATTATAAAGATTGTAAGATAATTCTAAGAAGAAACTTAATTACTTAACATATATTTTTAGTAACGATTTTGCAGGTAAAAAAGTGGATAAAGAAGAATAGAGTGCATAAAGTTATTCAGACTAAATAGTGAAACCTCAATTATGAGAAAGAAGATATATTTAAAAAAAAAGTTCTTCAAGGAGAGGCTTCAAATTACATAGGTATACGTGTTGATATGTAAAATAATATGACTACATATTAGAAAAGTGGTAAAAGATGTGTTAGGTGAATCTAAGAGAGACATACCGGTATAAAAAGAAGCTTGGTGGTAGATTGAAGTGATCCAAGATAAAATAAAGGCAAAGAAGACATGTTACAAATTGGATTATTTAAAGAAGATTAGTGAAAGTTAGAGGGCTTATAAGAAAGTAAAGAAAGAAGAAAAAAAAACCGTTAGTAAAACAAAAGTTAAAATTTGAGAGGATTTATATAAAAAGCTTAATTCAAAAGAATGTGAAAGAGATATATTTAGGATACCTAAGGCTAGAGATAAGAAAACTAATGATCTTACTTTTGTTAGATGCATCAAAGATGAGGATGAAAAGATTCTAATAGCGAATGATATAAAAAATAGATGAAAAATGATTTTCATAAGCTTTTTAATAAAAATAAAGATGATAGTATTAGTTTAGGAGAGTTAGATAAAAAAAAAATATAAACCATAATTTCTATTGCCGTATTTAAAAGAATGAAGTCAAAGAGTCTCCTAAATATATGAAGGTTGATAAATATGTAGGACCAAACAATATTACTATAGAAGTATTAAAAATCCTAGGAGAGACGAACCTCACTTGATTCACAAGACTATTTAATGAATTATTGATAACCCAAAAGATGCTTGAATAATGGTGAGCAAGCGCACTTATACCTATATATATGGACAAGGAAAACATTCAGAATCGTACGAATTATCAATGTATCAAGTTAATGAGTCATCCTATGAAATTATGAAAAAGAATTATAGAACATAGGTTAAGATAAATATCAAGGACAACAAAGAACCAATTTAGACTCATGCCCAACATAGTTATTGTTAAACCAATTCACCTATTGAAACGTCTTATGAAATATTTTAGAGAAAAAAAAAAGAATTTTTACATGATATTTATTGATGTAGAAAAACATTACGATAGGGTGTCAAGAGATGTTCTTTGGATATCTTTGGGAAAAAGATGTATCTCATTGACATACATAAATATTATAAGAGACATGTAGGATGATGCAAAAACATGTGTGAGGACTTATAAAAGAATGAAAACCTCCTTTCAAGTTAATATTGGGTTACATCATTGTTCAACTTTAAGTCAATATTTATTTATATTGGTTATTGACGAGTTAACAAAACACATTCAAGATGAAGTACCTTGTGTATGTTATTTACAAATGACATTGTGTTAGTCAATGAGTCTAAAGAAAAAGTTAATAGAAAATTAGAAATATGGAAAGAAACATTAAAAAGTAAAGGCTTCTGATTTAGTGGAATGAATATAAAATATATGGAATATAAGTTTGATCATTTGGGTACGTTAGATGACATAGAAATTAAGATTGGTACACATTGCATCTCTCACAAGGAAAGTTTTATATACGAAGGATCATTTTTGATAGTGATGAAAAATTGATGAAGATGTTACGCATAGAATTAATGCCGGTTGGTTAAAATAGAGAAAGTCATCAAGTCTTCTATGTGATAAGAAGATACCATTAAAGTTTAATAGTAAATATTATAGAGCAATAATTATACCTATTATGTTTTATGATTATGAGTGTTGGGGAGTTAATCATCATGTACAAAAGATGTTGTAACAGAAATAAAGATGTTGAGATGGATTAGTAATCACACAAGAAAATACCGTATACATAATGAGGTTATTAAAATCAAATTGGGAGTATTACCAATAGAGGATAAAATGAGGGAAAACCGTTTAATATGTTTGAATATGTAAAAGGATGACTAAAGGACGCTCCCATAAGAAGATATGAAAAACTAGATTGTGAAAATATTAAAAAAGAAGAGGATGACCACAAAAGTATTTTGAAGAAAAATAAAGAATGATCTAGTTTATATTGAGTTAACTGCTACCATAATACATGATAGAGATCAATGGAAACAAAGAATCCATGTAGCCGATGCATGTAATATGGGAAAAGGCTTAGCTGTTGTTATATATATATATATATATATATATATATATATATATATATATATATATATATATATATATAGAGAGAGAGAGAGAGAGAGAGAGAGAGAGAGAGAGAGAGAGAGAGAGATGCTAGACTTAGAGTTGTCAAATGGTCATGACCCGTGTACAGCACCGGGTTAGAGAATTTCAACCCATATTTGAAGCAAGGACAAATGGCTCCGCTCATATGGCCCTGGGGTCGGGCAAAACTGTACTATAGGGCCACATGCCCTTGGATATTAGATAGGGTCTATAAGACCCGATGCAAATCTGCTTGAAATCCAAATCCAACTATAATGTTTTTCAATAAGCCATATACACATACACATGTAATAAAAAGCTATATATATATATATATGTATATGTATTACATATATTATAATATAACATACATGTAATAAATAAATAAATATATAATATACATATAATGAAAAAACTATACATATATATATACATGTAATACATATATATACACACACTATATACATGTAAATATATAATTGAAAAATATATATATCCAAAATGTGGCCCGGCCCGTATCGACAACTCTAGTTAGACTCACATTCTCGCTATACTCTTTTTAATAATTTGAACTGTCGTCCCTCTCATCGATGGTTTAGATTCAAAAAAGAAAGTATGAAAGTAGCTTTTTAAAAAGTAAAAAAATACAAAATTCATTTTGTACCTTTTCTTTTCGAATACGGGTCGTTTGATCATATCAATATTATCAAAAAGAGTAACTAGCATCTTCCTTTCATTCTCTCTACACACTTATAAAATGAGGATGTTTAAAAAATATAGATGACAGCTCTGCCCTTTCTCTCTATAGCCATCCCACATTTTCTGCAGCTTGTAAGGGAAAACAAACCCATCCAACACCAACAAACATCACCACACTTTCACCAACCATCACACAAAATCACAGACAATTACGGCTATTCACAAATGTCATCCCAGACAATTGCCACTACTCACAAATGCCAATCCACTGCCATTACTCACAGAAACACAAATAACAACCCTGCGTACCACTTATAATGCTTTCCCAAGAACACCCATTAATATCCCCACCTTACTACCTCTCGTAGAGCCAATAACACTACCACTAAATAACCATCCCTGGGAGTTGAGAATCATAGGGGTTGATTCCCCAGCGGAGCGTCAAAAGCACGTACACTGTTGTTGTAGCAGCCTAACAGGGGAAATTTGTGTGTGTGTGTTGTGTCCAACATTAGCGACCCCAGAAGTCTCTTAATCTGGACGATAAAGATTACTGAGAATCAGTCTTCAAGTGAGTTCTGTTGAAGGGTTTGCAGCTGAGTGGTGTCCATGGCCCACGATTCGACTTCTCTGTGGTCTTTGAATTGTCAACCTACTAACACAGACACAGGGAGGAATTAGTCAAGGGGAACGGGGAGTACAACTTCAGTCCAGTGGGGGCGTACATCTAACGTTAATGTGAGTTAAGAATACGCACGAGCCTTGTTTACTCTATCTGTACTGCAAAACGATGTCACAGTGTAACAAATATCTTATCATGAGGTGCTCACTGAAACACCCATTTCTTTTCTTGGTCGAATAATGGGGCACACATGCCCAAAGAATGAGGCCTCTCCTCAGTGGTTACAAGGAACCAGCCATGTCGATGTCTAGCACGGGGAATCTGGTTTGCTGTAGTGGAGCAGATGAGTGAAAGGGTCAAGTTCTTGATCATTTTTTACTTCTGAAAGTTTTCATCATGATGAAACCATTGGAAGCATGGAACTTGTGACGTTCTTGAATTATCAAACATATTACCTTTTTAAGTCAGATTAGACATGGGACCTAAGTCTGTAGAATCGCAACGTCTCCCACCATTGCATAATCGTTCTGCTTCTTGAAGAAACAACTGCCACTAAGCGCTCAGCTTATGGCTTGGAAGCAAACCAAGCAGCTTATAGTTTCAATCACGCTGAATTGGTTCATGATCTATATGAACCAAACAGAAGATGCGAACTTAAGATGTCTGAATTACATATGATCAGTACGCTGCTCAGTTCAGCTTTGCTTCTGTGGCTCATTCGTTACACTCTGGGGCGGAGGGAGGTGGGGCTTCTCGGGGACATGGCTTGGTTAATTGTAAGATTATCGGGGAGGGAATATGAAACACTACAACAAAAAGCAGCTGCTTGCCACTCTTTATTAGCGATGCTATTGAGAAGTGTTTCTGAGAATCTGGTGATTTTCCACACTTAAGTGCGTGGACACATTTACCATGCTTTAAAGCGTTGATTTACCATGCATTATAGCATGAAAACATTTTTTTTCCATTTCCCATGCTTCAAAGTGCTCGTATTCCACACTGTAAAGCATAGAAAGATTTCCCATGATTCAAAACGCTAGCTTTCCACTCTTTAAAGAATGAAAATATTTCGTTTTTATTCCCATGACGCGCACAAAACTCCCCGTCCTTGCCCACGAAAACATAAAGAGAAAAAGACTTTTCGCTTCTGCTTCTTCGTTTCCTAATTGCTGGATTGTTCTTTACAGCCATTGTTGTCATCTTTTATTGCTCTATGATCGTTCTTATCATCATCGCACTATCGACTGTTTGGTTTTGCAGAGGAATTTGAGAAGTTTTTCTTCAATGAAATTTCTTTGTTGATCTTGTTCCATTCTTAGGGGTTGTTTCTGCACCTCTCTCTCCTCTAATACACACGCATTTCCTATTTAACTGCATTAGTTTCCAAAAAATGCTTCTTCGTGCATGTTTATTTTTCCGTTTTAACCATTTTAATAATTTGAGACTCTTATCTTTTGGCCATTCTATTTTAGCACTCATAACACGAGTCCACTCAAGTGCCTCTTCTCCTATGTGCAAAAAAGAAGAGAGATAAAAGTCCCCAAACTGTGCATATATGCCCCTCAATGTCTAACTCAGCTTTCCTCGTTGCTTACCTTGCTGGTTTGATTATTTTCCCTCTGTGATTGAGGTTTGTTGTTGATAAGGAAAGATCTGTTCTTGACTCTTCATAATATTTGTTCCCTCATTGTTTTTATTTCATCGTCATTCTGTTAAATAGTTTTATTTGATCATCATTCGTTCCTGCAATGTTTATTGCTAATAGGGGAAGCTCATTAGGCTACTTTCTTGATGCACTAAGGCCTAATGGATTGTCAGCAGCCCTTCAGCTGCAGGTGATATTACAATTGATTCTTTCTCTTCATTTTGCTGGCGGTCGAGCTAAAGTTGTCACGATTTGTCGAAGACATTATTGTTCCCCCAAGGATGGTTGACATTATTGTTGATGGAGAGGTACAACTGTTATTGGTGGAAGGCATTATTGTTCCTCCAAGGATGGTTGACAAATCAAAGTAATGCAATTATTGGAAGTTTCTTCTGACTTTGTAGTGACTTCATATTTAAGCTTCATTGTAAACGTCTATTCTTTACACACAGTGAAGGTGGTTTGATCTCTTATTCATGGTAAATATAAAATTAAGAAGAAACGTTTGAGCTGATATCTAGCCTACCAAATCGCATGCTCTCTACCTATTAATTTTTTTTACTAACAAAACTTGTGTTTAAGCTTCATAATTGTCATAAACCTCCATCTCTACCGGTTTTAAGTGTTCATTTTCATGCTTATAGTCCAAACACCTGAGAAACTTTAATTGGATATAGCAACAGCAAATCATCTAATTGCAGTAGAGACAAGGGGTGCTGGTTTGTTCTCAATAGCGAGGGAACCTTTGAAGAATAAATCTGTTGTTTTTGCACGGGGTGAAAGACTAGGCATTTTGAAGGTACTTCATTCTAATGTCAGTTTTCGTCTTAAAGAATGGCAAGTGTGTCATGTCCTGTTTGCCAAGATAGCTTGTGTTCTTAAAACATTTTTCAACCTTCTCACCTTGACAAAAATATTAATGATTATTTTTGTTCAAACATCCAATCTCTCTCCATTTACATATTATCATGGAAGTAGTATTTATTTTAATACTTTTTCTTTCACAAAGTGGATAGCTTTTCTAACAAATTATCAGGCCTTTCTTGTTGCCCATGGATTGCTGGAATGTTTGTGATTACACATTAATATTTTTCTGGACACAGACGTGGTTTGGTATTGTTTATGTATAACATGCACATAGTTTTGGAAGTCCTTATAACATAACATGTCATATGTTCTCTTTTCTTTTTGTAGGCAGTGTTTTTTCTTATGTTCTCTATTGCACATTAACTCTGCTTGTAATTCTTGTGAATGAGGTTCTCCATTGTCAGGCCTATGTGTTCACAAGATTACAAACTATATAACTCTTTGAGAAGTTCGTGCTCTAGAAGTTCCTCTCCAAGACCCGCTCGTTCGTTGTTGAAGTTCACATTGAACGAGTTATTTTAGCCTTGGTGTGGCTCACATCTTGCTATGGCTAGCGGTTTATGACAATGCACATTCCAATGATTCGGGACTTCAAGTTTTTTTAGTGAAGGAGCTTAGGAGATGAAGAGTTAACAAAAATATAGAATTTCAAAATATTTTTGTAATAAATGAAATTTTACATTTGCCTTTGTAATCACTAATACAAATTTAACTTTTTGCAATAAATAACAGAACAATTCCGGTAGTTCGAACCGCCACAATGTATAAAAAAACAATTCCGAGAGTCCAATCATCAGAAATATAAAAATAATTGCTAGAATAAATCTCTTAGTACTTTACCAACCGTGGTACTCTTATTTCCGACCGTTCAACAAATCATTGGTAGAGATTGTGTACTATTTCTGACAAATTTATGTCTCCATTCCGGAATGAAAAACCATCAAAATTTTTACAAACATTTCCGGCGGTTACCGGTAACTATTTCCGGTTGCTCCCAACAACGATTTGACCCACTACAAGTAAAACGATTTCTATTTATGTAGTTAATATAATTGCCTTTTTGTTTACAAGTCCATATGTCCTATATCTTATTCATGGTAAGAATTCTCATGGAGTAACATGCAACTACCATCAAATTTAGCCACCGAATCTCTAGTATGGGATTGACAAGAGAAATACAATAAGAAACTACCATGTACTTTTTAAGTTTCCCATACTATAAAGAGTAAAAATTTCATGCCTAAAAGCGTCGTAAGGAAAGCATAGTATATTTTCCACGAATTTTTGTCATGCTTTGTAAAGCATGAGAAACCATAATTTTGACGCTTTAAACCGTGGTAAATAGTCGAAAAAAGCACGACAAACAGGTCCCTTTTGTTGAAGTGGTACGCAGACCAGCATGAGCTCCTCAACATCTTTACAGAAGTTTGTTTGTACATCAATTTCTTTTGCACCATCTAATAAACTCTGATCTTCTAAGGTTCAGTATGCCATTCATATACATTATATCATAAATTATACCTTTCTGGTTTGAGGTGAGTGTTAAGAATGTATTTCTAGGTGCATGTAAGAGGGGCATTAGGCTTTACATTACTTCTAGCAATTTACTGCTGTATTTATTCACTTGAGGGTGGTATTATGCCATAAAATATGTTTAATATTTCTTCAAAAGGCAATATGAAAAATTCGCAAAAAGTATATCGCAAAACTTAAGCTTCAGCCTCCCTTTGTAACAAAAAAAAGTTTGTAGAGAAGAACATCTTGAGTTGAGGGTGGTATTCTGCCACACAAAATATGTTTAATATTTCTTGGGATTCATAAAAAGAATCTTCTAGCAATGGAAACGAATTAATATATGTAGCAGAAAATATATGGTGAACTCCGGCTTCAACCTTCCTTTATAATAAAAGAAAAGAAAAACTTAGCATTTCTCTTTCCCTGCAGATGGGGAGGTTGGGGGGGGCCGGAATGGAACGTTTGAGGGAGGGGATGCAAACGGAAAGACCCGGTTCCAAATGTTGGATCGGTCCAACAACTCGGTTTGGCCGAGTCTGTAGAAAAGTCCTCTTCCATTGTCTGCAAAAACCACCACCGGCAACCGTCCGGAAGCCGGGTTTGCGGGGTGAAGAACTCTCTCCATTGAGGATTTCCTTGCCTCTTCGTTCCTAACCCCAACCCCAGTAAGTCTTTCCCTCTTCCCTACAACCCACCAATGACTTTGTTTGGAGCGGAGTCCTACGGGAGAGAAGGAGATCCTGGTCTCATGAACATTCCTACTAACTTTTAAGAGTTAAATAGTTTTCGTTTTTGTTTCAGTAAGAGTCTATTAATCTACATACAATAAATCAAGAACCTAATTTCATCTCTTTTATTAATGGAAAAACAAGCACAACATGATCATGTCACCCTTTCCTCTCCTTTATTTCCATTACGCAAAGATAAACACTGGAATAGAAGAGGTACTTATTTCACCATAATGGAAACTGCAAAGTCATTTGATCTCCCTCATACTTCACTTGCAAACGATCCCACGGCCATTGAAGCTGCTCTGGCAATGCAGATCCTCATGATCAACCGCACCTGCCACCATCACATTCTCTATGCCCTTAAACCGTGCCACTGCGCAGTCGGTGGCGAAGATCCCCGTCGACAAGAACTCGCGGTCTCCGCCAAGCACCGGCATATTCACGCCCAGCTTGGCTCGGCTCCTGTAGTTGTCTGCATAGGTCTGACCCAGCACTCCATTGACTTGGCCACTCAGTGAACAGAATTTGAAGGTGAGGTCCAAATGAGCGAAGCAGTCCTCATTGGTTATGCCGTAGCCATGGATCCTTGACTCCTCCTTGCCTACGGGTACCACCTTAGCTTTGATCTTGAACTTGTTGGATGCCTCCACCACGATTTGATCGGTTCTTTCTGAGCGAGTGATGGTAAGGGCGGTTGACGGCGACGCCCACTGGGCCTCTTTTCTGTGGAAGGAAGGAAGACGGGCTCGCCGTCGAAGGCAATGGCGAGTTGATCGATGGCATCATCCCATTGTGCTACCTGCAAAGATTAGAGAATGGCGATGGTTAAGGTCATCTGCATTGGCCAACCAATTGGATTTTTCTATGTGATCTTATAAATTGGAGGTGCAACCACTTTATGTTTCTGAAATGCAAACTCGAAAAGCATGGTTTCATGACGAAGAATAGGCATCTCCTTTTACTTTGCTGTACTTTCTAGATTGAAAATTTTATTTGGCATTTTTATGTGATCTTTTAAATTGAAAAGATTTGTATCTCTCATGATGGTAAATCAACAACACACAGAAAGACACTCATATACACAGAACATACGTAAGTACATGCATGCATAAATAGCTATACATATATAAGTAGATAGATGTAGGATATCAGGACACTCAGAGTTGGATTTGTTGAATCAAAGTTTCTTATATATTTTTCTGATAAAATGTTTAGTTGTTTATAGACTTGTACATGCAATTCTAGACGAAGTTCTCCTTTTATATATGTATTTAAGTGTATGGTAATTACATGGAAGAGTTTATTTGATAATCGAAAATTTCTTTATTATCTGGTTGCTTTCATCAACTACTGGTTTTCTTCATATATTTTGTGCCTAGAGTGCTAGTACACTTCTGCTTTCAGATTTATGAAGCATTTTTCGTTTCCCTTCATCGGGATCATACAGTATACGCAAATACACACGTGCATATATATACGCACACATGTATAGCATAGAGAGAGAGAGAGAGAGAGAGAGAGAGAGAGAGAGAGAGAGAGAGAGAGAGAGACCCAGAGGGGAATCTGGGCTCATTGTTTGTTCACGACATGAACTTTTTGACTCTGTGTCACCATATCTAGTGGGTACCAAACCCTCCCCTAGGCCTCTAAAGTAATGTAATATCTTCAGAACATGTAAATGCAGCTTGTTAGTTTATCTGTTCATGAATATCCGAATAAAAAAAAGGTGAAGAGTTTACCTTCATGGCACCAATGAAGAGTTTGTGGTCATCAAATAGGATGCCAATGGACTGAACCCATGTGAAATCTCGCTTCATTCCATCACCCTTCTTGCCAATGAAGTGTCCATTGATGTGGAGGTTCGTATCAGAGACCAAGCAGAAGTCTTTCTCCTTCTGTCCATGGAAATAGAATGTGATCCCGTCTCCGCCGATGAAGCGCGGGTCGTCACAGACTGCTCCTGGCTCATCACATTCTGCAAATCACCAACAGTTACTTCAATTAATTTACAGACTACGTTCTGGTCTAAAAACAGGAGTGCTCCATACAGGTTGGAGCCTAAAGATCTGTGGCCTAAAGATATTTAACAATGCATAGTTCGGCTCACCCTAAGAAATTTTGTAGGCTAGTCACCCCCAACATTCAAAGTCTGCCCTGCTGAAGTGTGCATGCTATGAGACTTGAATGCACCTGCTCTTACTGAATAAACTGATCTTGTTTATTTTTAATTATTAAATATATAAAACTGAAGTAAGGAAAGTTGAATAAAGTTTCTGATATAAAAGATTGCAATTATTTTGTTTGAAGTGATATCATATTTTGTCATTAATTTACATCAAACACGACACTCAACCCTACTTAAGCTTGAGATTATGTGCATAAAGATACTTGCCACAAACTGGTCTGCACCGGCGACAGCTTGCAGCTCCTGGGACAGCTCGAGGCGCAAGAGTGAACCACTCCATGGCAGCTCTTGAACTCTCTGTGCCTGCAAGAAACTTTTTTGCAGCCGTCACCGGATCCTCCCGATTCATTTGCATTGGCTACTTGCATGCAGATGAGCAAGAGAAGAGCGCAGATTCCCATCACCTTCGACGAGGCTATCTTCGACAACTTAGCACTTCAGATCACAATAGGTCTCAATTGTTGTGTGATCATTACTCTCGATTCATCATCTACTTACAGGTAATAGAGGCGAGATAAAGGCCGATAACTGAATCAAATTGAATAACAGTGTAAATTCGTTATGCTTTGCACGAAGATGAGCTGCAACGTGAAGTTTGAAAATGTGGAGTCTTAATCCAATCCATGAATTTTCTAATCTATACGACCCCTCAGCTGAATTCATACTGGTCGACAAAGCTGGATACAAACATATCTTCCTTTCGGTACTAACTAGTCTTTGATAGATTCATCAATACGCTTTAAATAAAGATTGCAATACTGTTTTACACTTCCGGGATTGAGATTTAAAATTGTCGGAAAAATTACCCAATTATTTGCAACGGGTTGGTAACTCTTGAAAATAAATAAGAGTAAGACCATTGACAACAAAGTATGTATAGATTGATTCTACAGTTGTTTTTCTATTTTCGTTTGTTAAACCCTCGTGTAATTATTTTCTGATAAAGTGTGCGGGTTCAAACTGTCGGAGTTATTACATTATTCATTTTAAAAAGTCAAATTTATAACAGCGAGCATTATGAGTTTCAATTAACAATTAATTAGAGTGAGAAGCAGAGTAGAAACTATAAAACTACAAGCACAACGAGCAAAATATAGCTCATCCGGCTAGAGGGTCGACTCACAAGTTGAAGGTCAATGAATTCATAGAGCGAACGTGCATCTGCCTTCAGCCTCCCCATTATACCCAAAAGAAAAGGAACAATAAGACCATGATCAATTGAGAAGCATAAGAAGCAGGATTAATGTTATCAACCATTACGTCATAATATGTAATTGGAAGGGTAAATATATACTTGTTGTCAAAAAGTGACTACTCAACAATCTGTACTCAACTTACGATTAACGCTCATCGAAGGGCCTGCACCAAGCACAACCATTTACTTTATATATATATATATATATTCCACATTAGAATGCAATTACTTACCTCTTAAAGCACGTTTATCATCTGATTGCAGCGTCCTTAGGGTAATAATTACAATTCCTTGCAGAGATCGGACGTGCATGGAAGCATGATTTCGTGCAAGCATGTTAAACACAAAGTACAACAACGATGGTATCAATCCTCCAATATAGAAGATTGAAAGAGAAGAATTGTGCTTTACACACACACACACACACACACACACACACACACACACACACACACACATATATATATATATATATATATATATATATATATATATATATATATAAAAGAGTTGGTAGAATTTCATAGGCTCTTGACAATTTGGATTGGATTGTTCATCTCTTTGACCGGATAATTCATGTTCAAAAATAAAAATAAAAGGTTTTAATAAAAGCAAAAAGTATAAACTATTATTTTTCAATTTTTTTAAATATAGATCATCCGATCAAGGAGACGGACATTCCATATTGTCAAGAAGAGTGTAAGGAGTCTAGCAACTCCCATTTAGAGAGAGAGAGAGAGAGAGAGAGAGAGAGAGAGAGAGAGAGAGAGAGAGAGAGAGAGAGAGAGAGAGAGAGAGAGAGAGAGAGAGAGAGAGAGAGAGAGAGAGACGGAAGCCCTTAAGCGGGTCCGGGTTTTGTTGAATATAAGATGAGGAATAAGAATCCATTAGTAAACCGTTTCTAGATATTTAAGTACTACTGGATACTGGCTTCGGCTTTAACCAATTGCAGTTCATCTTCAACCAAGTGGGTCTTACTCGTTGCAGTCATAGTCCGAACCTTGCAAGGCGTCTGGTTTGAATGGATCAAAGGAGCCAAGTTGCGTCAAACATGCTTTAAGGAAAAAGATCCATCACCATATAAACTTAGGGTAGATTTCTATAATAGACCTTTGAAGCAAAAGGTTCCTTCATTAACTGATGATATTTCTCCATATATTCATGAAAACCTCATATTTATAATGCATCCATTTTTAATAGACTTTTGGAAGGGGAATTCAAGCTTTTTTTGGGTGTTTTAGAACAATAGGAGAGACTGAAGCCAATGCACATCCCGGGTATCGAATTCATGACCTTTGATTGTGTGTCGACACCCGTGCCAGGCAAATATTGCTCTTTCTACCGAATTTAAGTTACTTATGATTCTTATATCCATTTGGCTTTCACTTTCACAATAAAATTTTGCATTCTTAATTCTTAATTCTTAATTCTTAAAATTCTGATTTCATATTTCTCAAACACTTCATTATGCACGAATTTAATTTCCCATTACCTATAAAAACACGAATTTCAGATTGTTTGACATCCCTTCAAACAGTAGGCTGCCATTCATGTAGAGTATAGCACCTGGTCTAACTGATGAAGGATCTCTTTTTTTTTTCGTTACAAGAGGAGGCGAAGCCTAACACACACACACACACACACACACTTATGCATCCTCTGAGAGTCGAACTCCCTGCCAACAGCAATGGTGCTAGAGCGTGCTGCTATTGACCTAATGCTCTCGGTGCAAGATCTCTTTTTTATGACTATCCTTCTCAAGGCAAAAGATGGGGGAGTTCTGAGTTATGCCGTACTATGTTCTTACTCAAGAAAGAGGTGAATCGGTTGGCAACTAGAATCAAACCCCACCCGAGAACGGACATGTTGGTTCAAGCCAAGAGACAGCTCTCCTAGCCCACCGGGTGGCGACCTTCCAACGAACACCAGCCTGAAAAATTAATCTCGATTCTCTGGTACTTTGTCATCTTCAACCCCTTCAAACCAACACCCTATATGAGTTCATTTATTTGTGAAAAGACAGTTGTATCTTCTTCAACCTCTTATGGAAAATTATACCTTTTATTACTTGTCACTAATTTGCCGCTTGGATGTAAAAAGATTATTTAACATTTAAGATAATATTAATAGAAATTGAGACTGCATTTACAGAAGAACTCTCAAATAAACAGCTATTCACAAAAATCACCTAACGTTTTCTGGTATTACATTTAACTTCAAATACACCTTTCCACGCATATAACAAAAGCAATGGTCCTAAAATAAGTGACTTATCTGTAGATGTATAAAACGTGTTGATTAATGGCACCCATTATTAAAGACATGCTGACAAAAGTTCATAAAGCAAAAGTAGAATAATTGCTTTTATGTAGAATGGATACAAATGAACTCGATGGTTGTTTGATATGTGCATTAAGAAGGGAGGTTTTAAACTCTACATTGAATACGTAGGTGTTTCTTTGTGAATAGCTGATCACTAAGGCATGTATCCGTAAATTTTTTCAATCATAAATGGTTGTGCCTTGTCTAGATGTCCATATAAAATGGTTCTTGAGCACAACGAGCCATAGTTCACCTGGGGTCAACTCATAATTTAGAGGTCATGAGTTCGACACCAGAGCGTGAATCTTGCTTCAGCCTCCCCATTGTAACCCTCCACCAGAATCTCAATCTCCCCCCACCCCACACGTGCCGTGATTAATGAGATTGTTTTGTAGTCTTTTTAATGGTAAATTCTTCACCTGTGTATAAAAGAACAATAAAATGCCTCAATTATGAAGGTAATTGCAATACATCACCTGGCTAGCGGGTCGACTCACAAGTTGAAGACCACGAGTTCGATATACGGGGTGTGCGTCTGGCTTCAGCCTCCCATTGTACCTGAAAAAAATGATAAAATGATCTTCATGAAAACAAAATTTGTATCATTTGAAATCAGATATGATGAAAGTGGGGAAATTTGTACCGATGTATCTCAATATGGACTCACTAGATCTACCTAGATCATCAATAGTTGCACATCGATTAGTGGCCTTATGAAGATTTTATCCTTTTGTAAGCTTTATCCAAGGAAAATGTTTAACTTTATTCTCACTGCACACATAAATGACATAAACTGTATATGACCCGATACATTAGGACTCTAATTCAGGTTTAGTTGGATTAGAGCCTTACCAGCACCAATTTGTATACTCCCTTAAATGTGTTCTCTCTCATTGGAGTTTCATTCCACTCACAATCCTTTAGAGCCAACTGATTGTGGCTAATGAGAAGAGTTGATCAGTTGATAAATATATATAGGAAAAATGGTTGATATATAATATCTTTCGATGCATAAACTTACATAAACGTTTTTACCTTTCGATCTTTGAGATCAATGATAGAGATTTGAATTAAAAGCACCTTGATACATTAAATGCAAAATAATTCAAATATCCACCATTTATCTCAAAGATCGAACTGTTGAGATGTTTTAGTAAGATCATGCGATTTAAATATTATGCAACTACTACCTCTTCCCCCACTCTTTCTATATACATATATAGCGGATGAAACCTATCCACTACTTATGCATGCTTTTGTGTGGCATGAATGTAATAAAAATATCTTTCGTACTTTTAAAGCTACTTAAAAATTTTGAAGTTACATGCTACTCAAAAGCAATATGTGAATATGCCATAGGTTGGCATGATCAAGTCTCCTCAATATATATATATATATATATATATATATATATATATATATATATATATATATATATATATATATATATATATAGAAAGAATCCTACTCACCACCGATGTTATTTACTCATACTAAACCATTGTTTTTAGAGACGTGATTGTAATAACATTGTCTTTTATACCTTTTGAAAACACTTACAGTTTTTTTAATATATTTTTACCATAAAAAAGTAATTAGTGGATATGAGTGAATAGGTCTAGAGGTGGGCAGGATCCACTTTTACTATACATACATACATATATATATATATATATATATATATATATATATATATATATATATATATATATATACATATATAAAATATTTGTTGATGACAAGTTGATGAAAATCTAAATCAACTGTGGTAGCCTCGGCGCCTACTATTGGGACTTTAACTACGTCAGGCCTAAATGTGCAAGTTAGTTCTAATAACTTCACTTGCCGTGCATGCAACATTGGTGCTGGCGACGCTCATAAACTGGCCTGGTTTGGATTGTTTCCTGTCTCTGTGTTGCTGTGTGACCTTTTGGATAGAACTCGAAATTGAGCACTAGTTAAACTATTTGATCCGAACGTACACATCATGAATTCGGGTGAGGCGAGCTCGCACGAGAAACTCGTAAAAAAAGATGAGCTACTGATAAGCTGTTCAGCTCGTTCATCAACTCGTGAACTTGTCTATATCTTATATATCAATTTAAGGGAATGCATGTGAATAAGTGAGGGCTCACTTGTATACAAGCTCAAACTAGTTTGCGCCAGCAAACCACCTAAAACAAGCAGTTCGAACTGAGCTTGGTCTTGGCCAAGGTCCTGAACATGTTCATCAATGGCCTTACTCCGATGGCAGCTGTCGCTTTGTTTGGCTTGTTTATCGTTAATCTCCTTCCAAAACCAACCATAATAAGGGCGATAAAGCTACAACGACGACCAGGCCTAAGGATTAGGGACTTAACCATTGCAATTAGACCGGTCAAAAAGAATTAACTCATTGCTTCAAATATGGAAAATCTAAACATCATTCGCGATACAAAGATTACTATAATGATGGAAACTAGACCAACCATTAACACGCCCCTGACGAACGTCATCACCTTCATTTGGAAAACCAAGTACCATTTATACTTCGTCTCCCAACAGGTCCCCTAAGATCAAGACATGCTTCATTGCTAAATCTGTATAATCAATTAAGTTGGTCGTCTTCAAAATAACCCATCTCACCCCCCCTTCCACCCACCCACACACACCAGAAAAACCATTACTGAAAGGACCAACAGAGACCGAACTTTTTCATAAAACCCCAGTTTCAGCAGCTCCAATGGCCACTGAATAAAACCCTACTCCGTCAACCAATCCTTGTGAATCATAGACATATCAATGATTAGAATCATATATATCTAATTCAGTACACATATTATATGAAAATGTGCGGGTCTCATTTAATCCATCCATCATGATTCATACCTTCAAAACCCGGCATAGGATCACGGTGCCCAGCCAAAGACAGGTTAGGTTAATGCGTACGTCTTGCCACTGTCGACTGTTTACATAGCGCAATCAAGACAAGAAGATCAAGCTGATTATACACAGACAAGAGCAACACAAAGGCACCAATAAAAGCATAAAAAACTTTTGCCTAAAGAATGGCCGATTTCTCCGCTCTATTTCTCTTTCGTTTTCCTTATAAAATCTTATTTCTCCGCAAGGAACATACAGCAAAAAGTTTAGAACAGAAGAAGAAGACTAGGAATTAGGGTTTTCCGTGTGATCCTTGGGAGCAAGATTGTTCTTGTGGTTGTGCATCCAGACTTTGAGAACCGATCTCTTGATGCCGATCTCGTCGCAAAATCGTTGGATCAGCTGTTCATCCTGCCGATGCAACCTCCACCCGATCCTCTCCGCGAAGGCCAGCATCCTCTCCTTCTGCTCCTTGCTGAACTTGGTCCTCATCCGCCTCCTCCCCGTGCTCAGCGATCCAGGCTCCGTAGCAGGCCGAGCTTCCGCCTGAGCGGCCGCACCACCGCCGCTCAGTGCTAGAAGCATCTGCGGCGCCGAATTATACGGCGATGGCAGGTGTGCCGGGGGGGACTCCGAACTCCTCCGGCCGCCGTGGTTGAGCTGACTCGACGGTGGAGGTGGTGATGGTAATGGCGGTGGGGGGATGGTGCAGTAGTTGCAGAGTGGAAAGGGTCGCGGGAAGTTGGCGTCGCTCCTGTGGAAATTCCGGTGGCAGCCGCACGCTGCGCACTTGAGAGGGTCGCCGGAATCTGCCATGAACTCGCCGCAGCCGTCTAGTGCGTGGCCACCGATACTTGCAGCGTGGTTCTTGTGGCATTCCCTGTAGATGGTCGGCTTCGTAGATGAAGTGCCGGGTTCCAGCGTTTTCCGCCAGCCGTTGGTCGCCGAAACCGGCCTCGACTCGGATGGATCCCCCGGACGCCTGGTGGTTGCGTTATCCATCCTCCCTGGCTACCCACCATCAAACATTTTCTCCGGCGCCGGGGGCAGCCGGAAACAAGAGAGGAGAGTGGTGGCGGTGGAAATGGAGGAGGTGGGTTGGGGTGGGGTGAGAAGAACAGTATCCTTTGAATGAGTGTTAGGAGTAAAAAACAAAAAGCTTGAAGAGATAATGAAATGAGACCATACATGTGTCACCCCTTAACCTGACAGTTCAGTCTTCAACCATGGTTAAATTTTAACTTCCTTTCTTGGTTTCTTCGCTTAGTGAGAGGCAACAAGATAGTGCCTCTGCAGCCGAAAGTGGCACATAAAACCTAAAACAAAACTAAAAAGAAAAGAAAATTAGAGCAAGATAATGAGCTAATTTTGTATATTGATATGTGATTCTTGTTCACTTTCTTATCTTGAAAAGCATCTCTTTTTA
>JAYKKT010000054.1:3242500-3410000 GCA_036023115.1 Brasenia schreberi | reverse complement strand
AAACGGCCCTGCTGGGGCCATTTGGGGGCGTCTCGATGAGCCACGACAAGAGCAACTCGAAAGTTAATAAGCCCCTCTTACATGTGACATCCATGTCCTACTGTCTGCCATATCCTTCCACAATGTGAGAAGTGATCAATCAATGGAGCGCAAGTCAATTATTTGTTTGAGCAGATGGATCGAATCTGTCTATTTCCTCTTTAGATTGGAAGCTAACTTGCTTAGTTGTTGGTTCTCATGAGACCAGCCCTTCTACTTAATGGAGGATCCTGTCCCTTGTTTGTCATTTGGACAAAATTGAACCATCTCAATGCTTTCCATCTATTTGTTTTTATTCGGAAAATAATTAACACATTTTTTGCCAGGCATAACATCAAAAAAACCTTTCATCTTTAATATTAGATCTAAATATCTTTTTAGTCCATCTAATCTTTTTGTCAAATTGAAATAGTTAAAGTTTCTCTTTAAATGCAATAACTATATTTCTGAACAATCTAAGCTTGTCATGGTCACTTCTGACATGTTTTTGAATAACATGAGTGTAATTTAAAATTTTTAAAATCTTTTAAAAAAATATAAAAGATATTGTTATTTCATTCATGCCACCTAAAAGTAATAGGCCAAGCTTGAGCTATGAGCCTTACACAGATAGATGTTCAAGCTTGGCCCATTTTTTAAAGGGGATTTCTTAGCCATCCCGTAGCAAATTGGGACTCAATCCGGAACCAACGGCTCTGAACAGAAACTGGAACTGGCCTGGTCCCTGTTTGGTGATGATTCCTGGTTCCAGAAGAACTGCATTATTGGAGCTTATTCTTAGCCATCCCGTAGCAAATTGGATACATGACCTTTTCTTTGTTCTATTGAGAACAGCTAAAAGTCACAAAATTCTTGTCTTAGTGGATGCCAATTTTACCTCCCCAAATTGACTAACAACTATAATGTATATATATGAACGATAACGTTGGATTCTTGCACTGCTAATCTTTGTCTTGAAAGAACCTGATTCCAGGGACCATGATGATTGATTTGCTTAGCAAATCCCTCACATTTTCATCCAGATTTTCACTAGTAAAGGGTTGGTGGGTGGCTCGTCGGTGCGACATTCCGTGGACCAAACCCTGATCTGTCAATTAGTGACACTTCAAGAATCGAACCGGGGCGGTCGCCGATTTCTCGATGGATGTTTGTTGGCCAAAAAAATCAACCTGAGTGCTCCCCCTCTGTTTTTTCTTTATTATATTCTAGTAAAAATTTTACAATGAGCAAAGGTTCACCTGTCTTGGGGGTTGGCTCACAATTTGAAGACATGAGTTCGACAGCCGGGGCATGCATCTGGCTTCGGCCTCTCCAATTGTACACAAAGGAAAGGAAAGAGAAGAAAGTTTAGTAAAACACCATATGAATGTAAGTTGTATATCGTCAAATAGCATATTGTATGATATTTAGATTATGTATTATACAAATGCAATTTAGATTTACAGTACGATATTGAGTATGGGTGATATGAATATTGGTGTACCATGATCTGTCGGGTCACATAATCCAAACTCGGGTTGATGTTACCCATGTCATCGCTATTAGGAGTGACTCTCAATCATGGGTTCCCGCATCTAACTTTATGTGCTAGTATTGTTTGAGACAATTCTACACATTCATGAAGGTCGGATTTAGACATGGCTGGTTTTGGGTGAATTAGAGCCGTCAGTTTCAAACTGTCGATTCCGGTTATCCCAAAACCTGGAACTAGAACCGAACCTGCCCAACCAGCCATGTCTATTTCAGTTCTTGTTTGTGGCTTAAACCACTCGAAACTGAAAAACCCATTAAAATTTGAAATAGAAAAAACAAAAAAAAAAAGATTATGAACGGGCATTCCAAACCAAAACCAAATTGGGTGGTTCCCGGTTCGGATTTTGATTGGAACTGCTGGGTCGGTTTGCAACCCGCCATGTCTAGTCGGATCTATCGAGGCTGATGGTGGAGAACTATCGATGTTCCTCAATCTACTGAACATACTGGTGGTGCAGACTTCACCAAATTCTAAACAGCTTCTTACACCAGGTGCTTTTGATCTAATATGCGAAGTCCCAGAGCTCATTCAACTGATTTTGTGTTAACGGGTTTCTTGTCTGTCTTGAAAGTTTGAACCGTGGATTAGGTTAAGATTGTAGTTGGTTTTCTTTGTATTCATAAGGAATTAGTTTTACATTATTGTTAAGGAATAATAATCATTGGATCAGCCTTTTAAATTAACCAGAAACTCAACTCTTTCTGATCTCCCTCTTTGCTGTTTCTGTGATCTTATCTTCCTGTTGGCGCCAAGGAAAAAAAATGGCTGACCGCCAGTCGATCAACAACTGTTCTGACAAGCCGGAGCGCGCATCCCAAGGCAAAATTTCTCATGTCAATATCCCCTACCATCTATTTCTTCTGAAATACAGTATTTCATGCATACGTGAGTCCATTTTCATGCTATTCAATGCAACACCTGACTGTGCATCTTGAACCCACAATTCTGAAACTTTTACCAAATAGTAGGCCGATGTTTACATCTAAAACCCCTCATGCTAGATACCCTTTTGTATGGGTCTGATTAGTGATTGACAAAGGTTTTCCTTTATGATTTGCCATCTTAATTTCATCTCTGTTTGCGCTTGGTTTGAAACAAGATGGTAGAAATCGGGATGAAAATTGAACCAAACCAAGCCTTTTCCCACACTAAGTGTGCTCTCTACATGGATTCTTAGTCACCATAGAGCTCGATCCCATGTCATATTAGCATTTAACTCGATAAAAGAAAATCATGCTTTACAGTTTCTTTCCAACAACCCTGCCCATGTAAGGGATCACCCTTGCATTGTCGGTCCCAAGCCCGGATAAAGGAGGAGGGTTGTGTTAGGCTTCCGACAGCCAGCGTAAAACTTCGTCGGATTTCTACAACATGGATTACAAAAATTATAAGCATTGCTTTGGGGCGTCCCCGCCTAGCGACGTGCTGCAGAGCCCGAATGCAGTAAGAAGTAAGCAAGGGCCACTACATTTTCGCCCGAATGTAGTGAATCAATTGCAGAGAGGGTTCCCACATCATGGACGGGTGTGGGTAAAGAAGTTAGTCCCGCTACATTGCCGCCCGAATGTAGTGAAAAATTTTCAGAGAGGGTCTCCGCATTTTGATTATGGACGGATGCGGGGGGTAAGGAAGCTAGTCCTAGATAATAAGATTCGTATTGGTTCTTGGAATATCGGAACATTATCGGGTAAGCTAATGGAGGTGGTAGATACTATGATTCGGAGAAAGATTCATATTCTATGTTTACAAGAGACAAAATGGGTTGGAGAAAAAGCAAAGGAGATAGAGGATACAGGTTTTAAATTATGGTACTCAGGTAAAGAAAAGGCCCGAAACGGAGTTGGTATTATCATAAATAAAGATTTAAAGGAGAGTGTAGTAGACATACAACGATATGGTGACCGAATCATGACATTGAAATTAGTGTTAGGAGTAGAGGTTTTGAATATAGTTTGTGCTTACGCACCCCAAGTAGGACTAGAAGATAGTATAAAGACAGTTTTTTGGGAAGAGTTAGATAAGGTGTTTCAAAAGATTCCACAAAGGGAGATGATTTGTTTAGGAGGAGATTTAAATGAACATGTCGGTAAAGAGGCATTAGGATATCAAGGGATTCATGGAAACTTTGGTTATGGGGATATAAACGAGGAAGGTAGGGAGATTTTAAATTTTGCTATGTCATTTGATCTCTTTATAGTCAATACAATCTTCAAAAAACGAGATGAACATTTAATTACTTATAAGAGTGGCTTATCACAAACACAAATTGATTACTTTATTTGTAGAAAAAAAGATAGAGCGTGTTGTAAAGATTGTAAGGTAATTCCAGGAGAAAGCTTAACCACCCAACATCGACTTTTAGTTATGGATTTACAAATAAAAAAATGGACAAAGAAGAAAAGAGTGCATCGAGCTATCCGGACTAAATGGTGAAACCTCAAAAGCGAGAAAGAAGATATATTTAAACAAAAAGTCCTTCAAGGAGATGTTTGGAATTATGTTGGCACACCCTCAGATATGTGGAACAATATGGCTATACATATTAGGAAAGTAGCGAAAGATGTGTTAGAATATCTAAGGGAGGTGTACCGGCACAAAAAGAAGCTTGGTGGTGGAGTGAAGTAGTACAAAACAAAATCAAGGCAAAGAGGGCATGTTACAAATTACATTATGCTAAGAAAACTAGTGAAACTTTAGAAGCTTATAAGAAAGCAAAGAAGGAAGCAAAAAAGGCCGTTAGTGAAGCAAAAGCTAAGATTTGGGAGGACTTATATAAAAAACTCAACTCAAAAGAGGGTGAAATAAATATTTTTAGGATAGCTAGGGCTAGAGATAAGAAAACTAAAGATCTTAATTATGTTAGATGCATAAAAGACGAGGATGAAAAAATTCTAGTGGCAAATGATGATATAAGAAATAGATGGAAAAACTATTTTTATAATCTTTTTAATGAAAATAAAGATGTTAGTATTAGTTTAGGAGATTTAGCCAAGTCAGAAAAGTATATAAACCACAATTTCTACCGACGTATTCAAAAGAATGAAGTCAAAGAGGCTCTTAAACATATGAAAAGTGGTAAATCGGTAGGACCAGATAATATTCCTATAGAAGTTTGGAAAATAGTAGGAGAAATAGGAATCACTTGGCTCACAAGACTATTTAATGAAATATGGAAAAACCAAAAGATGCCCGAGGAATGGAGAGCAAGTACACTTATACCCGTATATAAGAACAAGAGAGACATTCAAAATTGTGCGAATTATCGAGGTATCAAGTTAATGAGTCATACTATGAAATTATGGGAAAGAATTATCGAACGTAGGTTAAGACAAGTATCAAGTACAACAGAGAACCAATTTGGATTTATGCCAGGTAGATCTACTATTGAAGCGATTCACCTTTTGAGACGTCTTATGGAACATTTTAGAGCAAAAAAGAAAGACCTTCACATGATATTTATTGATCTAGAAAAAGCTTATGATAGGGTACCGAGGGAGGTTCTTTGGAGAACTTTGGAAAAAGAGGTATTCCATTGACATATATTAACCTTATAAGAGACATGTATGATGGTGCAAAAACATGTGTGAGGACCCATGAAGGAACGACAGACTTCTTTGAAGTTAATATTGGGTTACATCAAGGATCAACTTTAAGTCCATACTTATTTATAATGGTGATGGATGAGTTAACAAAACATATTCAAGATGAAGTACCTTGGTGTATGTTATTTGCAGATGACATTGTATTAGTGGAGGAGTCTAAGGAAAAAGTTAATAGAAAATTGGAACTATGGAGAGAAACATTAGAAAACAAAGGCCTCCGACTTAGTAGAACAAAGACAGAATATATGGAATGTAAGTTTGATCATTTGGCTACTTCAGAGGACATAGAAATTAAAATTGGCACACATTGCATTCCCCAAAAGGAAAGTTTTAAATACCTAGGGTAAATTTTTCAAAGTGATGGAAGAATTGATGGAGATGTTACACATAGAATTAATGCTGGTTGGTTAAAATGGAGAGGAGCATCAGGTATTCTTTGTGATAAGAAGATACCATTAAAATTAAAAGGTAAATATTATAGAGCAGCAGTTAGGCCTGCCATGTTTTATGGTTCTGAGTGTTGGGCAGTTAATTATCAACATGTACAAAAGATATCTGTGACAGAAATGAAGATGTTGAGATGGATGAGTGGTCATACAAGAAAAGACTGTATACATAATGAGGTTATTAGAAACAAATTAGGAGTGGCACCAATAGAGGATAAAATGAGAGAACATCGTTTAAGATGGTTTGGACATATAGAAAGAAGATCAAAAGAAGAACCTGTAAGAAGGTTAGAAAAACTAAATTTGGAAAGTATTAAAAGAGGTAGAGGACGACCACAAAAGTGTTGGAAAGAAACAATAAAGAATGATCTAGCTTATTGGGAGTTACCTGCTAACATGGCACACGATAGAGATCTGTGGAAACAAAGAATCCATGTAGCCGACCTCGTCTAGTATGGGAAAAGGCTTAGTTGTTGTTGTTGTTGTGACAGTTTCTTTCCAACATAGAGCTGGAAGAACATTTATAAAATTCGACCTTAGACTTAACAAATTGTTGTGTTTTTATTCATATTTCAGAAAAGACTAACATACATGGTTATACATATCGAGATTATATTGTCGGGTGTTGGTTATGTACACCGATACAATACTGGCTTGGAGTATTCAGTTCCATCTGATCTGCTGTTGTCTAGTAATTGAAGTACTTCTCTTGGTCCTTGCACTGAAATTAGGGTGGATAAATGCGAATTGTACTCTTGTGCCATTCTTCTCATCCCTTGGTTGCAGCAGCTTCTCAAAGGTACAGCGAAATGAAAGACTCAGTAAAAGCAGGATGTTGCAGGAAAAATGGTGCAGATTTGATGGATAGGCAAGAGTTGAAGAAATCAACCACTATTATAAGGTTGTTGTAGTAGGACGCGAGTTTTGACGCTAGAAAATTTTATCAATGCTTTGTCAAATATCTTCATTGCATTGATAAGGCAGCGTCAAAGATCTGTTCTTTGCTCGTCCATTCATCCACCTCTACAGATAGTTGATGGTAAGATTGCTAGAGATGTTGGAGAAAGTCTTTTTGGCGATGATTTAGTTATTGTTACAAGAAAGTAGTGGGTAAGTATTTATGGGTCACTAGCAAGATGTAGAAGTGACTATATTGAGAGATGTCGTTGATATCTCATGTTGGTGCATTAGAATTCGCTGAGCGATTTATGATTGAGGATTGAATTTGATGATCATTGCGCATCATCTGAACCGAGTCTTTGAAACAAGGAAAAAGATTGGATAAGTTATACTTGTTGTTGCTGAATTTGGGAGATTTCCACTCCATATAGCAAACCTTGACAAGGTTGTAGTGAGGATCACTGCTCCTGTTGATCGTCTTGTGCTTGACAGGTGAATGATCTCTTATTCTTGGATGTTCAGTTTATCTGTTAATGATTCTATTGATGGTAAATAACCAACTCAATGTTTCCTCTATTGATTTTATGCTATCAATTGGAAGTTTTCTGTTCATGGTTCATGATGAACACATGATTCAGCAATCTAGAGTTCGTTGAAGTAAATTTGATATTGCTAACTCCCATAAAGAAATACTCGAGTCAAATCTCCAATGAGATAGCATCAGATAGTTCAATTTCGTCACTTTCTTGATAAGTTCAGCAGCTGGACCAACTCTTTATCTCTTTCAAACACGTTTATGGATGAGAGTCAAAGCCAGGAACCTTCTGCAGAGTTCATCAACAAAGGAAATAGGTAAAAACTCTGGTATCTGTTGTACTGTAATCTTTTACATTCTTTAGTTGGTGACAACAGAACATGGCTTCAATAAACAGCAGATTCTAGTTTTGATGGAGTTATCTCATAAAATAGCTGTAAGGTAGGCCAATCAATATGACATGATACAAATTCCTAAGACTTTGCCATCGTTGGTGAGATTCTCTGTTTTAAGAATATTGATCCCTCTAAAAGATATTATGGAAATGCATATTTCCATGCCTATCTTGCCATTTTGTTTTGGATTTAAAATGTTAATATGGCACAGACAAAGCTCTAAGGAATCAAAGAATACATGTATCTCACTGCACCTAATGTGGGATAAGTCTTGGTTGTGGTAATTATCAAATGGTCAGCCATAAATTTTTTTACACCCATCTTGTGACTGGTTTTCAGTTCCAGTTGGACTCTTACTGTATGCTCACCAAAACAACTAATTACCTTTTCAAAGATATGATAAGTGGTAAGAGATACATTTAGATGTGGAAAGAGATACTTCATTGCTTTTATTGATGGTTGCTCTCGATATTGGTATATTTACTTGATGAGATTTAAAGATGAAGCATTAGAAAAGGTCAACAAATTTTAAAGCTCAAGCATAATTACAACATGAAAATTATATTAAATGCTTAAAATCAGCTAGAGGGATTAAATATTGTAATCCTAATTATTTTGAGTCCATCATACTCATACACTAAAGATTAGCTTCTTATATAACACAACAAAATAGGGTTGCTAAAAAAAAATATAGTGTTATAGAAATGGTACTCTAATCAAGGCAATGGTTTTAGGGTGAAAAACTATTGATTGCATTTATACCTTAAATAAAGTTCCAAATAAAGAAAATAATATAACCCCATATGAACCCTCAAAAGAAAAGAAAGCCCAACCTATGCTACTTAAGAGTTTGTCGTTATATGTGATAGAGGTGCATCTCTCTTAAGGAGGGAGACGCGTCCTATTTGCATCCCCTTGAGGAGGGAGACACGCCTTTCCCGCATCTCCTTTAATTGAATATCGTTCTCCCTTATATTTGATGACCATGCCTTTATTACAGAATGACAAACAACTCAAACATAAGCACTTATGATGAAGTGATTCAGAGAAGGTAATGATTATTAACGTACTTATCATATGACGACTAAGGAATATAAGAGTGATTTGAGTGCATTGGATGATGGATTTGTTGATGGATTAGTAGAAGAGTTAGAAGATGATTTTTTTAATTGTGAAGGCAATTGACTAGACTATTCTCTTGTGTTTGAGATGGCTAATATGTTTATGAGTTGAAAAAAAGTATAATATTATTATGGTTATTAGGCATTCAAACATCTCCTTCACCCTCTCCTCTTAATATGAAAAGGCAGATGACTTCTTAGCGTTTGTCCACCTAGTACTTTCAATATCAATATTTTGATTTTGCCAATACTTATCACTCCTTTCACACCCAAGTCATAAGAAAGGTATGACTTGGGTGTGAAAGGAGTGATAAGTATTCATAAGAAAGGTATGACTTGGGTGTGAAAGGAGTGATAAGTATTGGCAAAATCAAAATATTGATATTGAAAGTACTAGGTGGACAAACCCTAAGAAGTCATCTGCCTTTTCATATTAAGAGGAGAGGGTGAAGGAGATGGTTATTGCAAGTTGCATTTAGTGAATGAGATCTACAACCACCTTTTAGGGTTGTATCTCGATTGCTAAGAAAATTGAGTAGCTTTGGGTACACTACAACAAAAGACCTCACACACAATCATTACAAATTGAAGCACATTTTGACACATTTGAAGTGGGTAGATGAAAAAAATGTGAATACGACAAGACATATTTATAATCTCAGGATGAAAATCAGGAAGTAAGATCATGGTTCTCGAAGTATTTTACAACTACTACTACATAATCTAGATATTAACTATTAGTATCGTAAAATTCATGATACGAATACTATCAATGATATTGTATTTGCACATCCTCGTTTTGTACACCTATTTGATGTATTTTCATGGAAATTAGAATTTGATAATACACATAATGTTGAAAAATATGCTTATCTACTATTATTTGTGTTAGTTTTATAATTTCTGATGTTTTTAGGTATTATTATACTTGCCCAAAATACTAGGGGCATTTCAGTAATTTTCTATACTAGGGGTATTTTGGTCATTTTGCTTAATTTTCGTTTTACAGCTCTTTATATAAGGACTGGTAGGTTGTATTAGGACTTGAGGCAGTGTGTAAGAAAGAGAGAGAAAGAGGGGGGGGGCGGCCTCCAGTGGAGGTCCGCCCCTTTCCTTCAATCTCTCTTGTTTCCTCCTTAATATTAATCATATTTCATGTTTTAATCTTCTACGATTCTACTCTGAATTGCAACATGATATCAAAGCATAAACTCTCAATGATCGACTGAAATCAAGAAGGGAGAGTGAAATCAGATCGTGCATAGTGAAGACGTTGTTTAGAATTTGTTTAAGGTGTGTTCGTTTCTTATTATTTGAGACTAAATATTCAGTGGTTTGCATATTGCATTGTGAAGAAGGGAAGCATTGATTTAGAGTCTTGCCTTACATATACTTTAGCACCAGAATCGATTGAACGCACCATTACTATTAGTTCTGCTACATCAAAATCCTAAATCATGTATGTCAAAGGAATATACACATTGAGAAAAATGTGCATTCACAAGCTTGGGGTGCTTCAACTGGTTGTAGTTGATGTGTTAATTAGTGAGGCTAACTGGATTTTATGTTGCTGATAGACTCAATGACATTGACCATGAAGCCCTAAGTATTCTCAACATGTGCTATAACCATGCAAAAGAGATCTTGCTGAGAAACAGAGAACTTATGGATGATGTAGTTGATGAACTTATTCAGAAGAAGTCTCACCAAGGAAGAGTTCTTTTCTCTAGTTGAAGAAAAAGGTCACCTTGAAGATCCAAAGCCCAACATAATTGAAATTAGAAACACTAAGCGTGCAGAGTTTCAAGAGATGATGATGGCAAAAGTAAGGGAGCGCAAGTAACGTTGCAAATGATATTGTTATTCATCTGGTTGATTCCAAAGTGCGGCGCCCATGGGTTGATTATACAGGCATAAGAGGTTGAGTTCTTGAGGAAAGTGTACAGTGATACAATGGGAATATGGTTAAAATGTAATGCTCTTTTGGCATGATTAAGAAAATGTCGAATCAATGGTTCTCAGATATTATACAGCAGTGATGAGGTGGTGATAAAGATTACAGAGTATAGATTGATGATATCAAAGAAGAAGTGAAGAGGAGGAAGATGAAAAGCATGAGAAGTTTAAATTGGCAGAAATTACTTACATTCTGCACATATTGGAAAGGGGCAAATTAAGTGCATTTATTACTCTTTGTATTAAAGTAATGAGAATTGAATTAAGTGCAGTAATAGGCTAACGGCTGCAGTAATATATTAGAAAGGTGGCTGCATTCACTCTACTCTTTGTATTTCTAAGAAAAGAAGGGAATCTGAGATGGTTGCATTTATTACATATGGCACTGGAATTAAGTGCATATGGTGGCTGCACTTATGAGAATGTGGGCTGATTTAACTGCCTGCAGTTATTGAAAGATGGACTGCATTTATGGATGATGGCTGCACATTGACAAGAGAAAAAGAGAGAGAGATTTGAAGGCATGGATATTGACAGTCTGGAAGAAATGGACCCTGACAGTTATCTATTGGAATATGATGATTGTGTTCAGTATTTAATGAAATCGGTTTGCATTTTGACCATATCAGTCTCTATCTACTACTTAGAGGAAACACTGAGCACAGTTAACTATGCACATCGTGCTTAGAATATTAAGAATAAGCCAGAGATTAATTAGAAAATGATGAAATTAGCAATGATCAAGGACTTGTATAGTGAAATTGACTGCCTTAAACAAGAGGTTTATGCTGCAAGAGAGAAGAATGGGATGCTTAAAAGAAGGTAATGACTGAATAAAGTGCATGGAACTTGACTTAGAAGCATATGATGATGCAGAAGCAGTAGATGGTGATAGAGACATAGAAGGTTGTGAAGATTCAAGAACTCACGTCAATGAAGATTTGCAGGAAACTTCCTTGAAGAATCAAATGCCTGAAAACTTGGAGGATGACTATGGAATATTTGAGCTCAGAGTTATACATCGAAGAAATAGGATTGGATTCTAATTGAATAAGGACATACCAATAACTTTAAATACGGTCATAGCTGGGAGATATTATGTGATTGATAACAGGAGTAGATGTCTACTTAAAAATTATATTTTGATCAGAGTTTAGATGAGATTAAATTTCTGAAGTTGGTCAACAGATGTGACCCTGCTGATAGGCATTATATAGTGTGCCTTTAAGATTATTTCTATCATCAGGAGCATCTTTTCATTGTCTGTGAACTGCTGAAGGATTATATTGATGCCACCCCTTACGGATGAAGATAAAAGCGAAGTGGATGAATGAAGTGATGCAATTACGTATGACTTAGTGAGATTACGGCAAGTAGTGTAAATTTCAGTGATTTGTCATCATCAGAAGATTAAGAATACTCAGCTTTAGCAGAAGTGGAACTACAAAATTTCTTGCCGCATTAGTGTTGGATTCAGATTTCTGAAGTTGATTGCGGTCACTGGAGAGAACCACATTCAAGTTCTCGAAAACGGATATTAGCTTAATGATGCTGAGACGACAAAGAAGGTTTTAGAGCAGCAAGAATATTTTGATCCTAAATTGGAAGATGAGGAGCGCAAGATCCTGAGATACAAACCATTCTATCGGATCCTATTATGTGACAGGTGTTGATTGATTTCCAAGATAATCCAAAGGCAGTGCAGGAGCACTTGAAGAACCACCAGGTGATGCACAAGATACAGAAGCTTGTGAGTGCAGGCATCGTTCAAATGCAGTTATGTTACAATGGGTTCCAGAACTGAAGCTAGAGGTGCACGTAATACACTCCACAAATCTAATCTTGGTTGATGTGAATTGTGTGTGAGATTCATACCTGATACAACTCCCAGAAAAAGGAATCTGCCAAGAAGAACTGTTGATCAGGATTAAGATTGTGCCCATATACAGATCTTGGATGAAATGGGTGAAAAAGAGCATATTGACTGTTTGATGGAATGAGAGATGTTTACCTGCACGAGAAGTGATCGATAAGATACTGAACTAGAGATATTTTCTTGCATATCAAGTGTTTGAGGAAAGATTTAAAAGAACTAAAAAATTCTTGTGAAGTTTGTTGTCATGAGGACTGCTAAAATATGTGTTGCAGTCAAAGTAACTGTTTTTGATGTTGTTACAGTCAGGATGGCTGATTTAATGTTGTTATAGTTAGGATGACTGATTTGATGTTGTTACAACCAGGATAACTGATTTGATGTTGTTACAGTCAGGATGACTAATTTGATATTGTTACAGCCAAGAAGGCTGAGTTTATGTTGTTACAGCCATGAAGGTTGAGTTGATGTTGCAGCTAGAGATGTTGCTTGTGATGAGAAGCTAGGAAGGATAAATTGAAGATATTTCAGTCAAAGAAGCTTTTGAAGATCACATCAGTGATGAAAACAGATGAAGAATGTTGCAAACATATATGAAGATTTTTTGGCAAGTTTGGAGTTCGAAGTATCTCACTCTCAACTTGAGGGAGGGTGTTGAAGAATATGCTTATCTAGTGTTCTTTATGTTAGTTTTATAATTTCTGATATTTTTAGGTATTATTGTACTTGCCCGAAATATTGGGGGCATTTCAGTAATTTTCTATACTAGGGGTATTTTGGTTATTTTGGTCAATTTTCGTTTTACAACTCCTTATATAAGGACTAGTAGGTTGTATTAGGACCTGATACATTGCATAAGAAAGAGAGAGAAAGAAAGAGGGCGGCCTCCAGTGGAGGTCTACCCCTTTCCTTCAATCTCTCGTGTTTCCTCCTTAATATTAATCATATTTCGTGTTTTAATCTTTTGCAATTCTACTCTGAATTTTAACACATAAAACAAACATGTAAGTGTTTTATTGTTGTGTAGTAATGTTTAACCTATATTAATATTATTAATGGTTATATATTTTTCTTATTTCAACATGTATAAGATGTTTTTCCTTGAGGTTGTCGGATTTAAATCAACCTCTAAGAACTTCTTCGTAGCCTTTACTTTATAAGTATGGAAAAAGAAGAGAATTATGTGTAGGTGTTGAGGTGTATCAAAGAGTTATACACTACAAACAAATTTCATGTTTTACCTGTAATGATCTGGTTTTAGTGAATGTCATTCAAATAATTTTTGCAAATACAATATACTTTTTGTGTAGATGACATATAGTAAAAAATATTGAAGAATTTATTATAAAGTTGACGAGGAATAAAGAGATGACGAGTGTCTTTGTTATAAGTTAAAGGAAGGTAGTTCACTCATTAGATGAGAGCAATTACAAGAAGGCAATTAATATAATAGAATTGAAGTTGAAAATTTTTTATACTCTACTCTCCTACATTAAAGAGTAATGGTTGGACCCATACATGGAGAGAATTGTTTCGGGATAGTCAGATAACGTGATTCATTATAGTACTCATATGACTAATATGTATGTGAATTTAGTTTTCAATATATTCATATCATTTACTGATCCTCAAATATATAATGATTGTATATTCATATTTCTCAAGATAGAAAGTATACATGCAAATTTGAAAGGGTTCATTGATACCTCAACTGAAAGATTTGATATAATTTAGACACAAATACATTCGTCAATAGAGTGTAAAATATAGAATTGAAGAATTTATTTGAGGAATCAAGAATGGTTACAAACCTTTAGAGAAGAGTATCACGATACACTTTTAAACCTATTGTAAAAAAGTACAATCATGTGGAGATAGTATGTTTATATATAGAAATATGTCGTAATTTGCGAAATTCATATAGTCTAACTTATACCCAAGAGTTTAGCCTTCAACCTAAATATAATTGTTCGATAGAATTGTTAACTATTAACTCCGTCCATGTAAGGGATCACCCTTGCATTGCCGATCCCAAGCCCGGATAAAGGAACAAGGTTGTGTTAGGCTTCTGACAGCTAGCATAAAACTTTGTCGGATTTTTATATCATAGATTACAAAAATTATGAGCATTGCTTTGGGACATCCTTACCTAGTGATGCGCTGTAGAGCCTGAATATAGTGATAAGTAAGCAAGAGCCACTACATTTTCGCCTGGATGTAGTGAATCAATTGCTGAGAGGGTTCCCATATCATGGACGGGTGTGGGTAAGAAAGTTAGTCCCACTACATTGCCACCCGAGTGTAGTGAATAATTTATAGAGAGGGTCTCCACATTTTCAATATGGATGTATGTGGGAGATAAGGAAGCTAGTCTTAGATAATAAGATTCGTATTGGTTCTTGGAATATCGGAATATTATCCGGTAAGCAAATGTAGGTGGTAGATAGTATGATTCGGCGAAAGATTCATATTATATGTTTACAAGAGACAAAGTGGGTTAGAGAAAAAGCAAAGGAGATAGAGGATACAAGTTTTAAATCATGGTACTCAGGTAAGGAAAAGGCTCGAAATGAAGTTGGTGTTATCATAAATAAAGATTTAAAGGATAGTATAGTAGACATACAACGATATGGTGATCGAATCATGACATTGAAATTAGTGTTAGGAGCAGAGGTTTTGAATATAGTTTGTGCTTACGCACCCCAAGTAGGCCTAGAAGATAGTGTAAAAACAACTTTTGGGGAAGAGCTAGATAAGGTGATTCAAAGGATTCCACAGAGGGAGATGATTTGTTTAGGAGACTTAAATGAACATATCGGTAAAGAGGCATTAGGATATCAATGTATTCATAGAAACTTTGATTTTGGGGATATAAATGAGGAAGGGAGGGAGATTTTAAATTTTGCTATGGCATTTGATCTCTTTATAGTCAATATAATCTTCAAAAAATGAGATGAACATTTAATTACTTATAAGAGTGGCTTATCACAAACACAAATTGATTACTTTATTTGTAAAAAAAAGGTAGAGTGTGTTGTAAAGATTGTAAGGTAATTCTAGGAGAAAGTTTAACCACCCAACATCGACTTTTAGTTATGGATGTACAAAAAAAAAATGGACAAAGGAGAAAAGAGTGCATCGAGCTATTCAGACTAAATGGTGGAACTTCAAAAGTGAGAAAGAAGATATATTTAAACAGAAAGTTCTTCGACGAGATGCTTGGAATTATGCTGGTACACCTTGTGATATGTGTAACAATATGGCTATACATATTAGGAAAGTAGCGAAAGATGTATTAGGTGAATCTAAGCGAGGTGTACCGGCACAAAAAGAAGCTTGGTGGTCGAGTGAAGTAGTGCAAAATAAAATCAAGGCAAAGAGGGCATGTTATAAATTACATTATGCTAAGAAAACTAGTAAAACTTTAGATCCTTATAAGAAAGTAAAGAAAGAAGCGAAAAATGCTGTCAGTGAAGCAAAAGCTAAAATTTGGGAGGATTTATATAAAAGACTCAACTCAAAAGAGGGTGAAAGAGATGTTTTTAGGATAACTAGGGCTAGATATAAGAAAACTAAAGATTTTAATTCTGTTAGATGTATCAAAGATGATGATGAAAAAATTCTAGTGGCAAATGATGATATCAGAAATAGATGAAAAAACTATTTTTATAAGCTTTTAAATGAAAATAAAGATGTTAGTATTAGCTTAGGAGAGTTACTAAATCAAAAAAGTATATAAACCATAATTTCTACTGACGTATTCAAAAGAATGAAGTCAAAGAGGCTCTTAACATATGAAGGGCAATAAATCGGTAGGACCAGACAATATTCCTATAAAAGTTTGAAAAATACTAGGAGAAATAGAAATCACTTGGCTCACAAAACTATTTAATGAAATATGGAGAAATCAAAAGATAACCGAGGAATGAAGAGTGAGTACACTTATACCCATATATAAGAACAAGGGAGACATTCAGAATTGTGCGAATTATCAAGGTATCAAGTTAATGAGCCATACTATGAAATTGTGGGAAAGAATTATCGAACATAGGTTAAGACAAGTATCGAGTACAATAGAGAACCAATTTGGATTCATGCTAGGCAGATCTACTGTTGAAGTGATTCACCTTTTGAGACGTCTTATGGAATATTTTAGAACAAAAAAGAAAAACCTTCACATAATATTTATTGATCTAGAAAAAACTTATGATAGGGTACCGAGAGAGGTATCTCATTGACATACATTAACCTTATAAGAGACATGTACGATAGTGCAGAAACATGTGTGAGGAATCATGAAGGAATGTCAGACTTCTTTGAAGTTAATATTGGGTTACATCAAGGATCAACTTTAAGTCCATACTTATTTATAATGGTGATTGATAAGTTAACAAAACATATTCAAGATGAAGTGCCTTGGTGTATGTTATTTGCAGATGACATTGTGTTAGTGGAGGAGTCTAAGGAAAAAGTTAATAGAAAATTGGAACTATGGAGAGAAACATTAGAAAGCAAAGACCTTCGACTTAGTAGAACAAAGACAAAATATATGGAATGTAAGTGTGATCATTTGGTTACTTTAGAGAACATAGAAATTAAAATTGGCATACATTGTATCCCCCAAAAGAAAAGTTTTAAATACCTAGGATCAATTTTGCTGAGTGATGGAAGAATTGATGGAGATGTTACGCATAAAATTAATGCTGGTTGGTTAAAATGGTAAGGAGCATTAGGTATTCTTTGTGATAAGAAGATATCATTAAAGTTAAAAGGTAAATATTATAGAGCAACAAGTAGACCTGTCATGTTTTATGGTTCTGAGTGTTGGGCAGTTAACCATCAACATGTACAAAAGATGTTTGTGACAGAAATGAAGATGTTGAGATGGATGAGTGGTCATACAAGAAAAGACCGTATGCATAGAGAGGTTATTAGAAACAAATTAGGAGTGACACCAATAGAGGATAAAATGAGAGAATATCGTTTAAGATGGTTTTGACATATAGAAAGAAGATTAGAAGAAGAACATGCACGAAGGTATGAAAAACTAAATTTGGAAAGTATTAAAAGAGGTAGAAGACAACCACAAAAGTGGTTGAAAGAAACAATAAAGAATGATCTAGCTTATTGTGAGTTAACTGCTAACATGACACATGATGGAGTTATGTGGAAACAAAGAATCCATGTTGTTGACCCCGTCTAGTATGGGAAAAGGCTTAGTTGTTGTTGTTAGGTTAAGATAAGGATCAAGTACAACAGAGAACCAATTTGGATTTATGCTAGGCAGATCTACTGTTGAAGCAATTCACCTTTTGAGATATCTTATGGAACATTTTAGAGCAAAAAAGAAAGACCTTCACATGATATTTATTGATCTAGAAAAAGCTTATAATAGGGTATCGAGGGAGGTTCTTTGGATAACGGAAAAAATAGGTATCCCATTGACATACATTAACCTTATAAAATACATGTACAATGGTGCAAAAACATGTGTGAGAACTCATGAAGGAATGACAGACTTCTTTAAAGTTAATATTGGGTTACATCAAGGATCAACTTGTTCATACTTATTTATAATGGTGATTGATGAGTTAACAGAACATATTCAAGAAGTGCCTTGGATTGGTGTATGTTATTTGCAGATGACATTGTGATAGTGGAGGAGTCTAAGGAAAAAGTTAATAGAAAATTGGAACTATAGAGAGAAACACTAGAAAGCAAAGGCCTCCGACTTAGAGGATCATTTGGTTACTTTAGAGGACATAGAAATTAAAATTGGCACACATTGCATCCCCCAAAAGAAAAGTTTTAAATACCTAGGATCAATTTTGCAGAGTGATGGAAGAATTGATGGAGATGTTACGCATAAAATTAATGCTGATTGGTTAAAATGGAGAGGAGCATTAGGTATTCTTTGTGATAAGAAGATACCATTAAAGTTAAAAGATAAATATTATACTTTATGGAGCAACAATTAGACCTGTCATGTTTTATGGTTCTGAGTGTTGGGTAGTTAATCATATATAAAAGATGTATATGACAGAAATGAAGATGTTGAGATGGATGAGTGGTCATACAAGAAAAGATCGTATACATAATGAGGTTGTTAGAAATAAATTAGGAGTGACACTAACAGAGGATAAAATGAGAGAATATCATTTAAGATGGTTTGGACATATAAAAAGAATATCAAAAGAAAACCTCTAAGAAGGTATGAAAAACTAAATTTGAAAAGTATTAAAAGAGGCAGAGGACGACCACAAAAGTGTTGAAAAGAAACAATAAAGAATGATCTAGCCTATTGTGAGTTAATTGCTAACATGGCACATGATAGGACTCTGTGAAAACAAAGAATTCATGTAGCCGACCCTGTCTAGTATGGGAAAAGGCTTAGTTGTTATTGTTGTTGTTGTACAATTGTTAACTATTGATCCATTTTTAAGAAGCTAGACATAAAGGATGATACCCCATATATTTTCGATCAAGTAAGAGAGGATGTATGAATATCTGTGGTGACCGTTGGGAGGAAATTATTATGCATTTATAATTGTATTTATATTATTTCTATATTTGAATGATAATCATGTATTTTGCTCATTTAGAGAGTACATGATTTTATTACAATGACATATGTAGGCTTCATTATCAAAAGAACCAATTTTCTATTACAATTACAATTTACATATATGATATTTAAAAGTTATTAACTAACATCCTACATATAATTCAAACAAAAAATATCATGCATTGTCACCATCGTCATCATCAAGTGTCAACTAGTGGATTCATTCACAACATTACTCATATGTCTCTATGAGACCCAACAATATAGGATCACCCGATAATGGTCGTGGTACAACCTTTGAATGTACTAAAGCTGTTCTAAGTGTCTCACGTATCACATTCATACACTTATATAAGAAATTAAGTGGAGAAAAGTTAATATGTAGGATTAAAGCAAAACATATATATGGTTGCTACTAATATAAATGCTCATTTACCTATATGTAGAATGATATATCACATTGTTTAGCTAGAATAGGTCAAGCAAGATGTAACTGACTAATAGAATCTTACAAAATAAATTGACACGTCCTCTGAATGTACCATTTTGTTTACACCCCATCCTACTCATATGGGTAAAGTGTTGCGATTCTAAAATGCTTAAGCTCAAAAAATATGAGCGTTAAGTCTCCCAAGTCACATCATGTGGCTCATATTGTACCTGATGCACATGGGGTTTCACATGTCTCTTTGCAATAGAGGGTCTTATCGGTGCTACTTAAATGCCTTGACGTTGATCAAACTGATGAACTATACGATATGACATATAAGAATCCACAACATCTATGCAACAAATACATCTGTAATATCGTGACAACTTATATCATTACAATCAATGTATTTTATAGAACTGTATAACTGTCAGTAACTTTGTATTATACAAAATAACATGTAATAATATATAACATAAAAGGTTCTATTTACTTAAAGATTAAGAAACCAATCAACTTATTTTAAAATACATGTTTTGATATCATCAAATCCAATTGCTTACAATATTGAATAAGCCATTGTGACACACACTTCCTATCCATCAACCTACTTGTGGTTTTTCATCTTGCCATTTTGGTTGCATAACAACTCTGAAAGCTAAGAGGTACTCATAAATCCATGCACACAATTAAAACATATAACTTGTTAATTTTTGAATAAAAAACATTGAATTATACATATAGCAAGCAATAATAGTATACATTCTTACCTACAGTAAAGAAGTATGTTCACTAAGTTGTGCTTCTATCTGAGTTGCATTCCCTAGCTGTTTTATAAATATGTTGATGTAGCTGCACCTCACGCGTTACTACCAACCCTTTAAACATCGTGTGATAACATATTCACAAGCGTTATTAACAACCTATCTCTAGACTTATCCTGATTTAATGTATACCATAACTGATACAACAAATAACATACGGTCTTATTTTTGTTACGCGCTATCTTTCTTGAAAAATTAGTATGGAGCACCTCAAACTTAACAACACATACTTAATCTAACATATGACTTTATCAATGCCTATTCCCAGCATATCACTTAAAATATCTTTCCTGCTTCTAACCATTATCACCTGTGTCAAGGTAAGAAGTTGACCCTCCATTGAAAGACCAAGTATCTCATGGATATCATGAAGTGTGATTGTCATCTCACCCCATAACATGTGAAAGTTTTTGTATTTGGTTGCCAACACTTGATAAAATCAATCAGTAATGTATGATTTATCTCCTCATATAGCAAGTCCACTTGTCTAATCAACCCACTAGCATCTTTAATCTCAACCCCATTTTTAGTCTTCACGTCCATCTTTTTCACTGGACAGGCTCTACCCACAATGTAGCATGTGTGGGTTGTTATCATTTTCCACGTTGTCTAAAAATATACTTATACAATAAATTAGAATAAAGAGTATTGATATCAAATATAAATTTATATTAAAGATAGAAATTATATATTCCTTCCAGCTCTTATACACAATGTGGCATTAAAAACTCATGAGTAATCTCGATATATCAGAAGATCTCCCATCCTCATTGTGTGCAATATCAATCTCAATATATGAGGCTGAACTATCCTCCTCGTAACATGAAGGGTCAACTTTCTCTTCTCCTCATTGTTGTCTATGGGAGCGTTCTGCATACAACACCATGTTGCATCTCCTAGATGAAGTGGTGATGTTATGGCCTTGTACTCGTGCCTTATCAGCCATATCTGTTTAAAAAAAAAAATTTGAGGTAAGTTATCAACTTATGAGAGAGATGCCCACTTAAGAAAAATGTGCTTGGGGCGCGTCTCTCGAATACGCGACACGAAAAAAGCTTGGGTTTTTTTTATCACAAATCATGTCATAAGTTGATTAAAATGAATGAAAAATAAAATAATAACATAAAATCAACAACATACATCGATAAATTGACGAATCCCCTTTGAATCGGCTCAAGAAATTAGATTTTACTTTTTCTTTCCCTTTCTCTTATAGGTTTTTCCTAAATCTATTGTTTCAACATATTTTAATCCATTTTTTGCTAGAAATGGATATAGATCCAGCACTACAGGACTAGAATGAGGTGAGAAGTGAAGAATGACCAGAAGAATGGGTGAAAATGGGAGCTGAAAGATAGTTCACTCAAGAGGAGAGAGTGTGTTGTTTTCAACAGGATGGGTGTTTTCATAATTACTTAAAATGACTAGGGGTATTTTGAAGAAAATGTTATAGTAAAAGGGTGTGCGTGTATTAATCTTAGGATGCTATTTCTCTCTCCTCTCTACAATTTCTCTTATATTCTCTCTTTCTTGTCCCTCTTTTTCTTCTCCCATTAATGTGCCCGTCACTCTAACCATCATCATCTCACACGATTATTGTTGCATCATCCTAGTTCTAGGTAATCTTTTTCTTCCTTTTTCTCCCTCTTTGACTCTTTCTCTTCATACATTTAAAGAATGATTGACCTCTAGTGTAACAAATGAGTTGACTCCTATGAGTTCATGAACTCATATTCAAAATCATCATGTAACAATTGAATTAGTTATCTTATCAAAACCCACTATTTTTCATGATTCACTTACTTTGTCCTAAAATCAAGTATGTAAGAACGACACTTTTTTCCCAATGTTCAAAAAATTCAATAGAGTGATTCATGATAAGAGTATCAATCTCATGATTTTTTCAATTCTACGAATTGCAATGTAATGAAGGGATGAAATTGATTACATATCGTATCAAACCTCCCAGTGGAGACAATGATGAGTCCTAACCTTGCATATCTTGTATACCTAAAACTTGTTATTACAATATATGAAACCCATATAATATATATATAGAGAGTGTGTGTGGGAGCTGCTAAACAATATATTGCTTTTATACTGGATATCACCACCATCTATATGATCAATCAGAAAATGGTAATCAAGACACTCATCCCACATCGTACTTAATCACTTGTACATTAAATATCATCAATACTTGTGTCAATGTTAAGGGATGACTCGATCTTATGTTGCATTTAATGCACCTATATACATTAAATGCTATCAAGACTTATGTCGATGTTGATGAACGACTCTATCAAATCGTCTAGTAGAGTATGACATACGAGGGTGTCCAATCACTCTCAATTTTGCTCTTTATATATATATATATGTGTGTGTGTGTACACATAAGTGATGTGAGTGTCGTAGTTTAGGATCTTATTGGTCTATGCTCATACTATCTTTTCCTTATTCAACTACTGTTTGTTAACATATGAAAGTCTTAAGTGAAATTTTTCGACTTTACCTTCATGATAGACAATTGCATCATGCAATTTATTGACTCAATAATTTTTTAACTTACACCTTGTTACTGATTCTTTATTTTTTTTATACTTGAATAACAAATCCCTTATTATTTTTTTTGTAATGTAACATTTTCATATGAAATGCAATCAACTTTAAAAAAAATCTCATTTACACTAATCAATACCAACTTACAAGTGTAAACCTGTTTGGGATAAATAATTTCCCTACATACCTTTAACACCCAAGCATAAATTTCTTTCTCTATGTTGTGAAAATGAATGTCATAAAAAAGTCCTATTAATTACTATAAAACAACTAAAAAAAGACATCTTATACATATTTATCTTTTGCATATAATCAAATTTTACTAGCTCTAATGAAGATATAACAATTGAGTTGAAGTAGGATAGGCAAATACGATACTAGTATTTTTTGGTGCTATGTGAGGGATTGGTGATAGACCGTATTAATCAACAACTATCATAGAACAGATCAATCACCTATTTCTTGTTGAGTTTTTATTCTCAAATTATAAATCTTGTTGTGCTAAAGTTTAAGTTATCATATCGATTCAATTGTTATAATTACCTCTTCTCTGTTATTTAAAACTCAATATTAGACAATCTACTTACATATACATGCCTTTCAAGATACAACCCTCGAAAATGATTATACATCTCATTAACCACAATCAACTTCCTCTCTCCTTTAAGTAAAAAAAACATATTTTACCTTTTTCTATATCAATACCTATAAAACATATTGCACCTTTTCTATATCAACATTTTATCTTTTTGTTTCATCTACTTGTATGTACATACCTTTCAAGATACAACCCTCGAAAATGATCATATATTTCATCTTTTTGTTTTAAAAAGCATAATAATAATAATAGCATTATTATCTCTTGTACACTAAAGTGTATCATCCAACCACACAACTTTATATATTTTTAATACATAAATGATTAGTCAATTTTATTACCCTTTTAGTTATCAAAGTTATCATTTGTCATCTATTCAAAATCTACATCATAATCAACTTTGACATGTTACAATTAATATTAACATACAATATAAGATAATGATGAGACAAAGATAAAACAAAGGACACACACACACACACACACACACACACACACACACACACATATATATATATATATATATATATATATATATATATATATATATATATATATAGAGAGAGAGAGAGAGAGAGAGAGAGAGAGAGAGAGAGAGACTTACAACTGCTTGATCTATGTCAGCCTTGTCACCCTCTCTCGTGGGTGAGTTTTATGCTTATTATTAGCAACAACAAAAATGAAAAGGAAGAGTATGATTGCTTGGCCATGTTGTGCATTATATATATTTATATATAATGTTTTAGTTGTATAATGTCTTATATATTTATATATAAGAAGTCTTAGTTGTATAATATTTTTTTGATGCATAATTTTAATACATTTTTACCGTTTGATTTTGATTAATGATCTAAATCATTTTGTATTTAATAGCCAAAGTACGAAGTACAACGTACAACAATACAACGAAGCCTAAATTGTCCGCCTTACCCCTTTCCCACTCTTCGGGGAGAGCATCGGCGTCTATCTTGTCCTCCAAGAAACCGCTTTCTCCATTTTACCACACCCTCTCTTCTCCTCTCACACAGCTCACAGAAAACCCTAACTCTTTCCTTTTCCTGAGAAACAAATCTCTAGGAGATGAATTCCCGGCTTACAAATTCTCTGCTATCTCACCTTCTCCGTCACCGCTTTGGTGTTTCCTCTCGCTGCTTCTCAACCGCTTCCTTATCGCCGAAGATCGTGTGCCGTTCATATGTGAACGATCAGTGCTCGTTCGTTGCATTCACGACGTGGCACCGGCACTTTATCTCGGCCTCATCGGCTCTGTCTAAAGAGGATCAGACGGAGGAGAAGTCGATGACCGAGCCGGCGAAGCGTGAGGTAGGCGCCCGACAGGTTTCCAGTGCGGCTGTCTCGAGTTACTGGGGGGTCATGCCACCGAAGATCACGAGGGAGGATGGAACCGTTTGGCCATGGAATTGCTTCCGTGTTAAGTGTTCTTGTTCAATTCTTTCTCTTTTGTTCAAGTTTCCTTGTACATGTGGAGGTTCCCGAATTCTGATTGTTTTTTATGTGTATTTGCAGCCCTGGGAAACTTACACAGCGGATCTGTCGATCGATCTCTCAAAGCATCACGGACCGAAGACTTTTTTGGACAGGGTTGCCTATCGCACCGTCAAACTTCTTCGGATTCCGACGGACCTTTTCTTCCAGGTATTTCTCTTCTTGGATTACTGTTCTGATTTGTTCCATTAGCCGATGAGCTTCTTCTCATTTTCGTTCGTCCTTTCCGCTAATTATTGGAAAGATTCCTGCTACGGCTGTCGTCCCGCAAAATGAGTATAATTTTCCTTCACATTCTTGAAACTAACGTCTTCTCTTAACTAGCTTGGGCGATCTTTTGTGATTTAAGAAGTTCAAAATTCAATCGAGTAAACATATTCAAATAATAATAGTAGTAGATTCAAAAAAATCATAATCAAATTATATAAAAAATAAGCAAATAAGAAGCAAAATCAGAAGACTTATCATGCGAGTCACTCTTACGGTTGGAAAACGAAAGGAAAATAAGGAGCAATCACAAGGTGCAAAAAGGTGGGCGCATGCAAAGGAAAATAAGGAACGTAAATGAAATGAGAGAGTATAACGTGATTAGTGTGGATTAAGAAAGCTCTAATCTCATTTTATAGAATATACAATGGATCTCGGATCTCGAATCTAATCCAACTGATACACCTGTAAACATACTCCGGTACATCAAATTAAAAAAAAAATCTTGCAAGAAGATAGGTCGAAGACAATTCCTAGATTTAGTTTCGATCCGACATGCACTTGTGTGGTCTAACATATCCTCTTTAAACTTTTTGAAGTGAGGTTTATAAGCTACTAACAGTATGAAAGGATGAGTTTCTCTATTTCTATAACATAGAACTAAACTTTGTCTCTTGGTTGTCACCATGCAAAAGTGCGTCACATGTCATTTTTTATATTTTTAGATTTTCATGTATATATAAAAGTTCTATCAAATGAATATATATATATATATATATATATATATATATATATATATATAGAATACTTAAGAAGAATTAAATATAATTAATATACATAAATTTAATTAACCTAACAATTAATTAGCCTTATTTCTAACAATATATATAACAATTCTTTCTTTAATCCTTTTACTGAAACGTTTCTGGTGTTCTCTATGTTTCCTGATGGCCGGACGGCATCCGGACTTCATGTGGGCTCAATCCCACTCAACTTTGTTCATTCTAATAGGTTGGATGAGGGTGCTTTGCATGGTTCCGTGCATTGATGATCGGTTGGTAGCAAATTCAATACGTAATGTCTGGGTACATGAAACTTAGTAAAATTGTGGTCCTTGTTCTGAAATTGCCTTCTCATGTTGACCTCTGGAAGCAACGTGTTTCCCGCTGCGTGTGGGTGATGAAGTGTTCCTTATAGCCCCACGGATTTCACGTCGAAGGTGTCAATCAAGCAACTGCACGCGTATCCACCCCGTTATTGTGAGGACTTGTTATAGAGATATATCTACGAGTTATACTCGGATTAGACCGAGAAGGCTCTCACTATCATGTTTCGAGAAATATTACGTTCCATTAGTTACGGTATAAAAATGAAGATACAAAAATATTAACTTTTGGTTTCCTGCTACATGTATATATAGGTAGTACTAAATGCATGCCTTTCAATGCATAATCTTATATAAAATATTTATTATAATAGAGATTTAGATTAAAAGTATTATTATATTTTTATACTTTGTATTTTCAAATTTTCACCATTATCTAAAATATCGAATGGTGAAATTGTTTGTGCAGGATTGTGAACTGAAAGACATTACAGATTTAGGATTATCTTTTTTTATATATAATATCTTTTAGAAACATCTTCAGTGTTTCAGATTTGTATGATTAATGGTGCAGATTAATTGACGCTTTGTCAATAGAAGGTCAGACGTGTAAATGTTTTGCTACAATTTATAAGGTTATATAGACTATAGAGGAGTTTGTTTATAACAGGAGTTAATGTAAGTGAGCTTGCCCAGTTTTCCTCAGAACAGGTGAACTTATGGAAGAAGCCCGCGCGCTGTGCTGCCACGTTGGTTAATTTGGATACTTTCTTCCCATTGCGTTGTTTTTTCCATCGATGCTTGATGTCAACAACTTCGTGTTATGACCATCAAGTATAGGTGCAGCTCGAGTTTGAATTTTTGTTTTTTTAAATCCTTGGTTGTTTTCAATTGACCCTGTGACCAACGAAGTGTTAGCAGCCGTAGGAAAGAATGGTTCATAGAGAAGTAGTTATAAATACATAAAACATATCGATTGATAATATTTGAGTTAAAAAAGAAAAAAAATATTATTATATTTTTATACATTTAATGCTTCTTTTATGAAAAAGATCGAATGATACGTAGTAAGTTATGCATTTAAAATTACCTCTCTCTCTCTCTCTCTCTCTCTCTCTCTCTCTCTCTCTTTAAATATATATCTTTTCCATCCTTTACTGATGCTTACTTTCTCGTGCTCCTTTCACACCCGCTCCCCTACTTATGTATGCATGCTTATACCCTTCCCTGACGCTTCCTTTCTCGTGCCGCCTTTTATACCCGCTCCCTTACTTATGCCGCCTTGTTGAGGTTGGGGTGTGGATCAGGTACAGTAAATCCGCCATAATTTCCTTTTTTTTTTCGATAACAACTTGTGAATTGTGAACACCTAGCTAGATAAGCTATCACTCTTTATTCTACTTCCAAAAACTGGCTTCTTACGCCTTCAGATTCACACCCTGCTCCGGACAAGCCTTAATTATCATCCTTTCGATTTTCATTAACTAAATTTTGAGAAAATCTTTAACGTAAGCAATTTTAACTTCGAATAAAACGTTTGATGGATGATTGATTATTGATGGCGCAACTAGCTTTGATTTATGCATATGGTTTTCCTGTTTCAGAGGCGATATGGTTGCCGAGCAGTGATGTTGGAAACTGTCGCGGCCGTGCCGGGAATGGTGGGCGGCATGCTCCTGCACTTGAAGTCACTGAGGAGGTTCGAGCACACCGGTGGCTGGATAAGGGTACTGCTTGAAGAAGCAGAGAACGAGAGGATGCACCTCATGACCATGGTTGAGGTCGTGCAGCCGAAGTGGTACGAAAGGCTCCTGGTTTTAGCCGTTCAGGGAGTCTTCTTCAACGCCTACTTCGGGCTCTACCTACTCTCCCCGAAGCTTGCACACAGGATTGTGGGCTACCTCGAGGAGGAAGCCATACATTCTTACACGGAATTCTTGAAGGATCTAGACAGCGGGGCAATCCCCGACGTTCCGGCGCCAGCCATTGCGATAGACTATTGGAGGCTGCCCAGCGATGCTACACTCAAGGATGTTATTCTTGTGATCAGGGCAGATGAAGCTCACCATCGTGATGTTAATCACTTTGCTTCTGTGAGTATTTCTTTCTCATCTTAATATGTTCTTAACTTCACATATTCACACATGCATGCATCCACCGCGTCCACACGCACATGCGACACGCGTACACAGGAACTACCCTGAGCTTAAGGGTCCTTGTACTGAGCTTCTATAGGCCTCAGCCTGTAAAAGAGAGATGGTACCCATGGGAATCGAACTTCTAACCATCTGTCGAGAAGTGAAGTCACTTTGTGGCTATGCTAACCAGTTTGTGTTTAGACATAGGAACTATATTTCATAACTTCACATAACCTGAATGTTGAGAATGAGATTAACAATATTTTGATTCCACCATCTTCGGGTGCTTCTGAGCAGCCGAGATTTTGCCTTTGCACTTGTGTGTGTGTGTGTGCGCGCGCGCGCGCGCGAGAGAGAGAGAGAGAGAGAGAGAGAGAGAGAGAGAGAGAGAGAGAGAGAGAGAGATTAGATTGTGCTTGCTAGGTGTGTTAACACAAAACTGTAATAATTCCTCTTTGTGTGGCAGGACATTCGTTTTCAAGGGAAGGAACTGAAGGAAGCTCCAGCTCCAATTGGATATCACTAATTTCTTTGTGTTTGTTTTTCCTCTATAGGTATGACGTGATATGTGAACCATGAGTGCTGCATGTCTATTAACACTATGATTTGTATGCATCTACCTGAAGAAGTACCATCAAAACTACGCCTGATAGGAATTATTAATAAATTTTGGTGACTTGCAAGTATATGATTATGTGAAAGTGAAAGTCTCATTTAAGGAAATTTCAGAATTCTTTTTGGTACCGCAACGCAAAGTCTGCAGTCTGCACCTTCTTTCCTTTTGTTACAAAAAGGAGCCTAAGACCAAGGAGTCGAAGCTATAAGAGCCTCAATCTGTTTGCAATTCCAGACTAACGCGCGGTGGAGCTCAGACCAAGCATGCATGCCAGGCGACAGTGTGGGGCTGAAATTAGCCAGTTTGTTAGCCTCTCATCTTAGACAGAAGTGGAGATACGCAGGGTGTTTGATCGAGGGAACAGTGAAGGACAGGTGATACACTCTTGCTGTCCTGTAATCGGTGTTTGCTCTTTTTCCTAGAAGGGAAGGACGTTACCGGTCAAGTGCGACGGTCTTGAACTCTTAATGTCGGGCGATTCAAACACGCCCCAGATTTCGTTTCTTTGGTTGGTTTTCTAATGGCAAAAAGCTATAGAACATGACTGTCATGGCATCAGCTAACCTGGGGACTGACACACAAGATGGTCATGAACTACTGAGGGCCGTGCTTGCCTGTTTTGGGCCTCCCCATTGTCAAAAAGAAGAAGAAAAAGCTATAGAAGATAGGATGTAGAGATGCCAATACGGGTCGGGCCGAGATGGCTTACATTTTATATGAACCTCCAGCTTGGAAGGGTCACAGGCTGAGCTGGGCGAGCCCTCAGGGCAGGCTCCATAAGCTAGGCTGAGTCACCCTCTTGGGTCAGGCTCATTTTTTTTCTTGATTTAGTCAGGCCTTTTTTGACATATATGCATACAATAACAACAACTAAGCCTTTTCCCATACTAGACGGGGTCCGCTTCATGGATTCTTTGTTTTCACACAGCTCTATCACGTGTCATGTTAGTTAACTCACAATAAGGAAGATCATTCTTTATTGTTTCTTTTCAACATTTTTGTGGTCGTTTTCTACTTCTTTTAATACTTTTCAAATTTAGTTTTTTATACCTTCTTATAAGTTCTTCTTATGATCTTTCTATATGTTCAAACCATCTTAAACGATATTATCTCATTTTATCATCTATTGGTGTCACTCATAATTTGTTTCTAATAACTTCAATCATGACCACTCATCCATCTCAACATCTTCATTTCTGTCACAAACATCTTTTATACATGTTGATGGTTAACTGCAAAACAGTCAAAACCATAAAACATGGCAGGTCTAATTGCTGATCTATAATATTTGCCTTTTAACTTTAATGGTATCTTCTTATCACAAAGAATACGTGATGCTCCTCTCCAATTTAACCAACCAGCATTAATTCTATGCGTAACATCTCCATCAATTCTTTCACCACTTTGAAAAATCGACCGTAGGTATTTAAAACTTTCCTTGAGTGATGCAATGTGTGTCAATTTTAATTTCTATGTCTTCTGAAGTAACCAAATAATCAAACTTACATTCCATATATTTGTCTTTGTTCTACTAAGTTAAGGCTTTTGCTTTCTAATGTTTCTCTCCATAGTTCCAATTTTCTATTAACTTTTTCCTTAGACTCTTCCACTAACACAATGTCATCTACAAATAACATACACAAGGCACTTTATCTTAGAATATATTTTGTTAACTCATCCATCACCATTATAAATAATTTTGGACTTAAAGTTGATCTTTGATGTAACCCAATATTAACTTCAAAGAAGTAGGTCATTCCTTTGTGAGTCCTCACACATGTTTTTGCACCATCATACATGTCTCTTATAAGGTTAATGTATGTCAATGGGATACCTCTTTTTTTCAAGGTTCTCAAAAGAACCTCCCTCGGTACCTTATTGTAAGCTTTTTCTAGATTAATAAAAATCTGACAAAGTTTTAAGTTGACTGTCGGAAGCCTAACACAACCCTCCTCCTTTATCCGGGCTTGGGACCGGCAATGCAAGGGTGATCTCTTACATGGCGGAGTTATATACATACATAATACATATATATATATATATATATATAAATATATATATATATATATATATATATATATATATGATTCAGAGAAAGATTCATATTCTATGTTTACAAGAGACAAAATGGGTTGGAGAAAAAGCAAAGGAGATAGAGGATACAGGTTTTAAATTATGGTACTCAGGTAAAGAAAAGGCCCGAAATGGAGTTGGTATTATCATAAATAAAGATTTAAAGGAGAGTGTAGTAGACATACAACGATATGGTGACCGAATCATGACATTGAAATTAGTGTTAGGAGTAGAGGTTTTGAATATAGTTTGTGCTTACGCACCCAAAGTAGGACTAGAAGATAGTATAAAGACAGTTTTTTGGGAAGAGTTAGATAAGGTGTTTCAAAAGATTCCACAAAGGGAGATGATTTGTTTAGGAGGAGATTTAAATGGACATGTCGGTAAAGAGGCATTAGGATATCAAGGGATTCATGGAAACTTTGGTTATGGGGATATAAACGAGGAAGGTAGGGAGATTTTAAATTTTCCTATGTCATTTGATCTCTTTATAGTCAATACAATCTTCAAAAAACGAGATGAACATTTAATTACTTATAAGAGTGGCTTATCACAAACACAAATTGATTACTTTATTTGTAGAAAAAAAGATAGAGCGTGTTGTAAAGATTGTAAGGTAATTCCAAGAGAAAGCTTAACCACCCAACATCGACTTTTAGTTATGGATTTACAAATAAAAAAATGGACAAAGAAGAAAATAGTGCATCAAGCTATTCAGACTAAATGGTGGAACCTCAAAAGCGAGAAAGAAGATATATTTAAATAGAAAGTCCTTCAAGGAGATGTTTGGAATTATGTTGGCACACCCTCTGATATGTGGAACAATATGGCTATATATATTAGGAAAGTGGCGAAAGATGTGTTAGGGGTATCTAAGGGAGGTGTACCGGCACAAAAAGAAGCTTGGTGGTGGAGTGAAGTAGTACAAAATAAAATCAAGGCAAAGAGGGCATGTTACAAATTACATTATGCTAAGAAAACTAGTGAAACTTTAGAAGCTTATAAGAAAGCAAAGAAGGAAGCAAAAAAGGCCGTTAGTGAAGCAAAAGCTAAGATTTGGGAGGACTTATATAAAAAACTCAACTCAAAAGAGGGTGAAAGAGATATTTTTAGAATAACTAGGGCTAGAGATAAGAAAACTAAAGATCTTAATTATGTTAGATGCATAAAAGACGAGGATGAAAAAATTCTAGTGGCAAATGATGATATAAGAAATAGATGGAAAAACTGTTTTTATAATCTTTTTAATGAAAATAAAGATGTTAGTATTAGTTTAGGAGATTTAGCCAAGTCAGAAAAGTATATAAACCACAATTTCTACCGACGTATTCAAAAGAATGAAGTCAAAGAGGCTCTTAAACATATGAAAGGTGGTAAATCGGTAGGACCAAATAATATTCTTATAGAAGTTTGGAAAATAGTAGGAGAAATAGGAATCACTTGGCTCACAAGACTATTTAATGAAATATGGAAAAACCAAAAGATGCCCGAAGAATGGAGAGCAAGTACACTTATACCCGTATATAAGAACAAGAGAGACATTCAAAATTGTGCGAATTATCGAGGTATCAAGTTAATGAGTCATACTATGAAATTATGGGAAAGAATTATCGAACGTAGGTTAAGACAAGTATCAAGTACAACAGAGAACCAATTTGGATTTATGCCAGGTAGATCTACTATTGAAGCGATTCACCTTTTGAGACGTCTTATGAAACATTTTAGAGCAAAAAAGAAAGACCTTCACATGATATTTATTGATCTAGAAAAAGCTTATGATAGGGTACCGAGGGAGGTTCTTTGGAGAACTTTGGAAAAAAGAGGTATCCCATTGACATATATTAACCTTATAAGAGACATGTATGATGGTGCAAAAACATGTGTGAGGACTCATGAAGGAACGACAGACTTCTTTGAAGTTAATATTGGGTTACATCAAGGATCAACTTTAAGTCCATACTTATTTATAATGGTGATGGATGAGTTAACAAAACATATTCAAGATGAAGTACCTTGGTGTACGGTATTTGCAGATGGCATTGTATTAGTGGAGGAGTCTAAGGAAAAAGTTAATAGAAAATTGGAACTATGGAGAGAAACATTAGAAAACAAAGGCCTCCGACTTAGTAGAACAAAGACAGAATATATGGAATGTAAGTTTGATCATTTGGCTACTTCAGAGGACATAGAAATTAAAATTGGCACACATTGCATTCCCCAAAAGGAAAGTTTTAAATACCTAGGGTCAATTTTTCAAAGTGATGGAAGAATTGATGGAGATGTTACACATAGAATTAATGCTGGTTGGTTAAAATGGAGAGGTGCATCAAGTATTCTTTGTGATAAGAAGATACCATTAAAATTAAAAGGTAAATATTATAGAGCAGCAGTTAGGCCTGCCATGTTTTATGGTTCTGAGTGTTAGGCAGTTAATCATCATGTACAAAAGATGTCTCTGACAGAAATGAAGATGTTGAGATGGATGAGTGGTCATACAAGAAAAGACCGTATACATAATGAGGTTATTAGAAACAAATTAGGAGTGGCACCAATAGAGGATAAAATGAGAGAACATCGTTTAAGATGGTTTGGACATATAGAAAGAAGATCAAAAGAAGAACCTTTAAGAAGGTTAGAAAAACTAAATTTGGAAAGTATTAAAAGAGGTAGAGGACGACCACAAAAGTGTTGGAAAGAAACAATAAAAAATGATCTAGCTTATTGGGAGTTAACTGCTAACATGGCACACGATAGAGATCTGTGGAAACAAAGAATCCATGTAGCCGACCCCGCCTAGTATGGGAAAAGGCTTAGTTGTTGTTGTTGTTGTTATGTAGTATATATACATATAATATATATATACATATAATATACATATACATATACATATACATATAATATACATATATACATATACATATACATATAATATACATATATACATATATATATATATACATATATACATATATATACATATATATACATATATACATATGTATATATGTATATACATATGTATATATATGTATAGTGAGCCAGCCCCTCGACCCGTGTTGGCCCTCAAAGCCACACAGGTTGATCTATTCTGGCATGCTCTTAAAATGGGTCAGAAATTTTCAGGGCTGAACCAGGTCCATTTAAACATCTGTAATAGGGAAATAAGTGAATCGACATGATGAGATAGTTAATTCTCGTTGCAGTTTATTTTTCAAAACAATTAGGCGTTGAACTTGTGGCCTCTTCCGACTGAAAAGGTTTTTCAGATAACTTTGTGGCCGGGAGCAACGTGATTGGGGCAGAGAAGGGGCCAAGACACTCCATGAATGGTCGACCCAAGAGAACTTTTGAGTTGAAGGTAACAAGCTCGATGCCCCAGCTACATCTTAGTTGGGGTGCTTATAAGGCAAATAATCGTTATAGTTGTTGTTCCTTTTCTGCCTTTTGTGACGTATACCACCGGTATCTTGAAGCCCAAAGGACTCCAAACCTGAACCTGGCACGACTAGGGTCGGCCCACTATGGGGGGTAAAGCTCTCCCGACATTGGTTTCGTCATTCATAAGACTCAAACTCGAGACTTTGCCTAAGGGGAACAAGTTGAACTGATCGAGCATTAGTAGGTATATTTATGTTAATCATGCTTCGCGCGGTACTATTTTGCATGGTTTGTGGCTTTCTTTGCTTATTGCTAACAACCTTTAATAGATTTTGGAGAAAATTTATTTCTAAATAAAATATAAAAGTTAGCACACAGAGCGTTCGTTCAATGGCAGCGTGCCTTGGCGTTGATGCTGTTGGTGGAAGTTCAACTCCCATGGGGTGCATGCGTGCGTGTGTGTGTTAGGCTTCGGCCTCCTCTTGTAACTGAAAAAAAATCTAAAAGTTGAAAAGTGAGAAGGATGGATACTTTCTTTAAGGGAGAGCTCAAGAAGTGTTTAAACAGAGTTGGCAGGGAATTGCTTCCTCCAAATTTCGCTTACATATCAAAGGAGATACATTTGATGCAATTGGGAGCCATTGAATTTCTGCGGTCATTTGTGATTATATCAAACTCCCATTTGAGAACATTCTTCATTACTTCAAATTCTGTTTTTTCGTGCAAGATTCACATGCAGTCAAGTGAGGGTTTATACGGAATATACTTGGGGGAATCGGACCACTAACATGGACCAAGAAGTGGAAATGATCAATTTTGGGTTTCTTATCACAACCTGGAGATTCTGTTCAAATGATCTCGGATGCAGTTGGATGGAAAATGTCATTTTCCATTTGAAGTATCATGAGAAAGAAAGGCTTGGTATGGATTTTGGACATCAGAGCAGGAGATTATAGAGCTTATACACAAATTAATGGTTCAACTTCTTGTCGAGAGAAAAGGTTGTAGCTTCTGTAGTCATTGATTTATACCCTTTTAAAGATAATGTGGCGTCACTGAATGAAGTACTGTGATAAGTACAGCATTCGTTTCCGGAATGTTGCAAGGCATTGATCATGAATCTGGTACTGGAATTACTATTGATGCCAGAAACTTCTTTTGCTGTCAACAATAGAATTTCGGTTAACATGGTAAAACCAAACTTCGTTTTCTTGATTTTAACCCTCGGGAAATTTCTTACTCCCGCCGTTGAAGTACTTGTCTAGGTCACCCAACTGATTGTTTGTCTGTTATGATGAAAATGGCCTAAACCAGTAAAGAAAGGCTTCTCCTCAGCTTATTATAAACCTGTAAAGAAAGGCTTCTCCTCAGCTTATTATAAGTAATTCAATGAAATTTTCAGGTAAAAGAAGACAGATAACATCAAACATTGAGAATTATAATCTCCATGGTCTATTTTGTAGATGAAATCTCCATAATTGTCTAACTTGATGTTCACTCTTAGTTCGAAGAAAAGAACTAATATATGTCGAACCTTCCAGAAATTGCAAAACCAGTAAAGAAAGGTTTCTACCGACTTCCACAACATATTTGCTTCGCTGCACATGAAACGCAAAAAGCAGAAACAGAGTGTGTACACGCAAATAAGACACATATACACACACGCACACTAGCTCTGTAAACAGAAGATTGGTGGAAGTAAAACACTCGTCCTATGCCAAAGAATCTCACAGTCGAAACAAGATATGAAGCTTCCAACACTTAAATTTCTTTACATTAAGAATAACATATTGGTAAATCTTCTCTGGAGGCCAACACCATCATCGAGTCCCTTTCCGTCGTTTCCTAGGATCTTTTAGCAATTTGACTCATTGTAGGAATCTTGCGTTTCATCTAATCACACCACTGTACATGGATCTCTGCGAAACTTGTAAAATAATTCAATTTGAACAAGATAACCAACTGAACGGGAAATCCGCAGAATCATGTTTGATAGATTGCTAAACTTCTTCAGGCTTCCGATAGAAAAACTTCTCATCGTTCCCTTGATTCTTCTCAGTGAAAGCGATCAGCATCTGTTATGGATGGGGTCGGCGCCTCGCCGGACTCTTCGTTTATCTGATTGGTTAGGATCAAATGCCAAAGGAGCCGAGGCTACTCTCTTGGTGCTGTAGATGCTGCTCTCATTAACCTTCTGAGCTTGCAAAATCCTTGTGGTTGTTGGAGCTAATCCTTCTTTGACTCTAAGATCAAGGCTTCGGGTTGTCAAACTGCGTGCACTTCCTAGTTGAAAACCAAGGAAAGCTAGACACATAAGGAAGATCAGCAGCCTATATGAAATGGAAATCATGGCTCCTAGACCACAAAAGTCTGGCGATGTTCACAGCTGAATAAGAGAATAGGCTGCCTTATCTAACTAGAGTGACAACTTGTCACTGAGGCTCGTGCTGTAGATATAGTCTCTCTCTCTCTCTCTCTCTCTCTCTCTCTCTTCAATGGATTTGGTTCAAAAGCAATAAAGCTCAGAGGGACAGAAAAGGCCCAGAGAATGTTGGATTCAGCCGGCAATCATCAGCTCCGGCATTTTAAACAGATGTTCTAAGACTGTCTTTTTACAACGTTCTGACACGCATGAATAAAGAGATTGGCACACCACCCTTGGGAAGCTAAGTATCTTTCCGCCGATTCTCTGATCATTTCTCTCTTTATTGCTGTATAGATCGCAAAGCAAAGATTGTCACCCCCTCAGTTGGGGAATGCCTTGGGGTAGCAACGTCACCTCTTCACGCTTTCCTTCACACACACACACAAATATATATTAGTTCGGCAGGGTTCATTGCTTGGCACAGGCTTGGGTTGCTTCCAACTGTTGCAAGGAACCCGTGAGTGTTGCACTACAGGTGAACTAATATAAACGCTTTATACCAAGTTTGATGATCTCTCTTACTTTAGAAATTCTCCGTTGGTTTTAGTGAACAAAAAAGAACAGAAAATCCTTAGTTTCTTGTGCTGAACGCGTTCTCTTTATGCTTTTCTTTTTTTTTCTCATGCTTCTATTCGCCTCTCTCTCTCTCGTCGGATTCTTCTCGGTCTAATCCTTTGCCTGTTCAAACAAACCTCCTACAAGCTTCTCTCCACATATGACCATTCAAGATCCCCTTGGCGTCCTTTCTCGTTGATCTAGGCCTCCCCTTTGTTTCCTTTGCCTCCTTTTCTTTTCATTGTTTCGTGTTTCTTTTTCTTGGTAATACCACATGGCATCATAAAAAGATGTTTTAAAGCGTCAATACTTATCAAGATTTAGTATAACTATGCTCTCTCTTTCCCCCCCTCCCCTCCCCGCGCCCCCCCAACTCTCTCTCTCTCTCTCTCTCTCTCTCTCTCTCTCTCTCTCTCTCTCGTACGTGAGTGCATGCCTCTGTGTGTAAGTGTATGCGTGCTTTAAGCCTTAAGTGTTTAGCAAAGCTATTAAAGTACGTGGTCGTTGAATGACCAAGTACTTTCAAAATCAAATTTCTATGTTAAAAGACGTGGTAATGTTTGTGCGCGTAATAGATTCGTCCCTCACCACATAGCCTTAGAGGTGGCCGGTTTGGGCCCAGCGAGCCGGGTCGAACTGGACCTGAACGGGCTAGGACCAGTACCCAGTCGGGAATGGGGATTCCATGGTTCAGTTCCAGTACCACTTATTGGAGAACTTAACTGGAACAGAACCTGTGGTCAATTATTTTTTCTAATCCCGGTTTCGCAGTTCGTACTTTTGTTCCACGAAATTTTCAAATGAAAGAGAAGCAAACAGAACAGGAAGTGGCTTGGTACCATACCCAGAATTGGACCTCGCTGCCAGTTTGATTCTAGTTCCAGGTTTTGGTTGAACCTGAACTGCTAATTTTAAACCTGCAGTCCCAATTTACCCAGAACCGGTCAGGTCTCATAGGCTTGGATAAGCGTAGGGGTGTCAAGAGCCGGATCAGCATTGTGAACAAGTGGGTTTGAACCTGAACCAGACCCGTTACAAACCATAACAAAAGATCACTCTTTGGATAACTGACGGGCCATCTACACCATGTCCATGATAACCTCTTCAAGAGAAAGAGTTTCTAGTTTTGGATCTGAAACGGACCCTTATTCTGTAAAGGTTTGGTATCCAAAACCGTATCTTGACTCGTATCAGGCGAGATATATGTCCCACCGAAAAAATAAGTTCTATATAGAAAAATATAGGCCACGATCAAAACCGTGAACCATTTCTTTCACTCTCAAAATTTTCTAGATTGCCACTGCCTGCACTGATCTTCCTAGACTAACTAATTACCTTCAATTGTAGCCACACTTGATTGGGAGACCTAACCAAGATGACTCTTACCTGATGCGACAAAGGGTGTGTGATCAAACCAGTTCGTGTTCGGCTACACGTGAATTGATTAATGGGCATAAGAAAATATTATATTCAAATTACCATGATGGGTGTGATCATACTAGCTCTAATGCACATGATCCTATCAGGATTTTGAAGTTGAACATGCTTTGGTGAGTACTAACTATGAATTCTTGCAGTTTAAGACCTATTAGCTGGGTACCACCTCCCCATCAACCTCCAAGACCGGATCTTAGGTTCAAGAATTATTAGGTAAGAAGCATATAAATAACATACCATATGCTTCATTGTTTGGAATTAGGTTTGCAAGATGTGTATATATGAAACTACTCCGCAGAGACATATCTAACCATGGCATGACATATTACAGAGCATAGCTGTCCTCGAAAAAACCAAAAGCTCTGCCCTACATCTCTATCTATCCAAGGGATGGAGGGGCAGAGGGAGGTTCCCTTTGGTGTCCCTTCCAGTCAAGAATTGGGGCCTCACAATCACTAGCCAATAGAATAATGCTTTTCTCTCATGCCTTTCTTCGTTCATGGTTCGATATTCTGGTGCCCTAGGCGTAGAGGAACCACACCAATCCATCCCGAACTTGGTGGTTAAACTCTACTGCTGATATTATGCATTATATGCAAGGAATGAAAGATTATATGTTCACTTAATAGAGATCGAACCATTTAGTGGTTATTGGCTCTTGGTGATTGCCTCCAGAGCAGGATTTCAGCAACATAATATATATATATTTTCTTGCAAGTAGGTGGTATTTCTCAGAAGAGCACCAAGCAGCAGGTTTCTACTATATACAGTTCCAAGAAAGTTGTGTTTATTGTCATTTATAAAACCTTGCTACAAGTTGTATGAAATGAGATATTTCATTACGAGTCCTAAGGTTGTATATTCGACTAAGAGGACACTTTGCTTGGGATCTATTAATGTGATAATGAAGTTGTAGTGCTTTTGTGAACAACAATAAGAGTCCTGCTTCCTGTACCTATATAAACTTAATATTTTGTTGTTAATACTTGATGAAAAAAGAATTTATTGAGATAATTTGTGATGATTGGGAATAAACACAAACACACACACCACATACATAGATATATGTGTGTTTGTGTGCTTATGGTATAAAGTTCTATAAAAACCAAAAATTAGAGTGGGGAATAGGTATGAGGCTAAACTGTTCGTCGTATTATGCATCTGTCGTAGTGAAATGACAATATTGTAGCACATGGAAGATGATGTTTGCAAAAGAGCATTCACATTGTGAGTCATGTCACTATGCCTTTGAAATTAATAAATTTGTTCACATCATGGTTTAATTTTAGGTACCTCCTGTGAAGTTACTTAGGGTTAATCTCGACGGGTCAAGCAGGAGAATGCTGGCAACACAAGACAGGTTTCCTATCGACCTAGTGATGTATCAAGATCTGAGAATTTAAAGGAAATTATAATTTGTTTCGAGATTTTTGTTCACTCAATTCTCTTTATGTTTATCTTTTATCTTGTTTTCCCTTAATTTGATGATAATAAAACTATAAGTACGATCCTACGCTTTGCTCTCCTCTTGAATGGTTGGAGGATTATCGACGACAGAATAAGGAAAATTAAGTTGTGCATCATTGGGTTTTCCAACACATACCATTGCAATGAAAGACAATAAATCCACTTCTTTGTCGAGAAATCATAATAAATAAACAATGTATCAGGCAAATCTCACAAAATAGGGCCTTAGAAAACTTTAATGATCACATAAAACTTTGTTTCAAACCCTGTAATTAAGTCATGCTGATAATGTACTTGATGATCAAAATAAGTCCCTTAATTGTTTCTCATAGAACTCTAATTAGATATAGAACCATATAATCACATCTTTGTCAAGTAGAGGCCAAACTAATGCCTCAACATCTCGAGGTCCCGACGATTAAGCAACCCTTGATCTTAGCCAAGACCAATCTCTCCTTCGTGAAGACCTTTGATAAGAAACGCCTCAATAGGAATTGAAGCATCGAGAAACACAAGAACGAAGTTAACATATAATTGTGAAATTTAAAGGGATAAGTGAAACTGTGCCAGTGTGCACAATTGCAAGAGTAATGATCACAACTTTAGAGAAACACAGGTTGTGATATCAAATAGTTCAGTTGACCACGATATCATGAACTTATACTCTTTGGGAGAATAGGCATAAACAGGATCAATATACACTTAGCACAGCGGTTGGGGGAGAAAGTTGGAACGTTGGAGTGGTTGTTCTAACCCATGCAAAATAATACAAATCTTGTATCATATTTTATCTGTTCTTAATCATATTACATTATCTTTTATAACAAGACCAATTGAAGAACATTCAACAAGTTCCAGTGATAAATTTCAAACCCAATAATCGACAGTCGACAAAGTCTAGCACAGATAGCTAGCCCAACATGTCAACTCAAACTCCAAGATATCTTACATGTCATTCACTCTTGGAATATATACAACAAGACACAACAATAGCATTCTCCTTTTCACACACAAACAAAGAGAGAGAGATTATTATTTACTGGAGAAGCTGGTGGATTCTGACCATTCCTCAGCCTCCTCATGCCTCTTGTGAAAGCTTCTGTGGCAATGGCAAGCAGCACAATCGAAGGCAGCGCGGGTTCTATCTTCACCGCTAGCAATGAACTCTCCGCAACCATCCACAGCGTATCCGCCTATTCTAGCCGCATGGTTTCTTTGGCACTCCCCATATTTCACACCCTTCTTTTTCACAAAATGACCGGTAGTGTTAGTGTGCTGCTCCTGCTTCTCCGTGGCCTTTCTCGACGCCACTGGTTGACGCTTCTTCATCTCTCTCTCTCGTTAACTTTAATGGCCGCCACCAAAATCGCGAATCTGGATACTTGATAACGTCTCTCTCTCTCTCTCTCTCTCTCTCTCTCTCTCTCTCTCTCTGTGGTTCACTTTAATGGCCGTCACCTTCGCCAATCTAATATAAATGCTACGGCTAATGTATGCCTTGATTTTGAATCTCTCTCTCTCAGCTGTCAATATGGGGTTCCCAAATAACTGGATCCATATATAGCTCTAACCATAGTCAGAATTTCTCGAGGGAACTTAAATTCTCGAATTTAGGTTGGCAACATAGTGAAAACTGGCAAAAACTTTTGACGATTTTAAATTGTCGGCCAAATATAATGGTATTTATCGTGAGTATTCTAGACTAATCTTTTCTTGGTTATTCTAAGTATTTTTATGCATCATATTATTTCGGATTTGTTTCTTATTATATAGGAATAACTTTTTTCTGCGGTTTTCAGCTATTTCCGATAGTCCCGACCGCCGAAAATGCCCCAATTTGTACGTGTAACCATTTCCACGATTCTCTTCCGAAACCAAACATGAATCTTGCCATTCATTTGGCTCTCACGTTTGATAAGAATACCCGTATACACTATCTTGCTCGTATCCTTTCTTTCCTGTTTGTATTCCCCGATATCAAAATTCATACAAGAAAAACCAGGATGTCTGGAGATGATAAATCTCACGAGGCACCTAAACTTCTTCATAAGTTGAGAGAAGAAGATATAGAGGACACTGTTCACCATAATAAAAACTTGCATTTGGTTCATCATCCTAAACGTGACATGTTTAAGCAAAGAGAATTAGTGGTAGTACTGTTTACAGTTTGGCTCTTATGTTTAGTTGCAGCCAGCTGCTTGCAATTGTTAGGTAGTCAAGAAACACATACACGTGCATCACTTCATTTTGCTTCAAAAGCGATAAACTTGTTTGTTGAGCTTCGGGGTTGGCTTCGTGTAGCTTTATAAATGGAGAACCAATAACTGCTTCTCAAATTAATGGAGGTAGATTTCCTATTCTCATGGGCCCGGTGACTCAACCTCCACATGGGTTGATATACTAAATAAATGCTTTGGTTTTGACACAGTTGAGGATCATCAAAATCCTAAGTTGGATAGAGTTTATTGTCATTGGTTGGTGCAGTGACAAAGGATTCAAAATAGCAAATGAAATTTCTGGCTTGAGTTCCTGCTGCGGCTACCTTCTGCGTGAGGATTCTGAGATTAGGATCATCACCAACACCTTCAGTATATCAGTCCTCTTGCAGAGTTTGACAAAGGTTTCCTGTAAATCTCAGAGACTCGAGGAAACGACGATGTGGAGCGTTATTCCATGATATGAAGATTAAAACTAATTCATTGGTTGAATGAAGAACATAATTGTTGTACATAATGCTCTTGCAGAGTTTGACAAAGGTTTCTTGTAAATCTCTGGGACTCGAAGAAACTACGATGTGTTGCGTGTTTCCCTGCTATGAAGATCAAAATTGATTCGTTCGGTTAAGAATATACTGTTGAACATAATGCTGAACATAATATATAGTAATATATATATATATATATATATATATATATATATATATATATATATATATGTATATGTGTGTATATATATATATATATATATATATATATATATATATATATATATATATATATATGTGTATATTTTATTCCCTGTAATTAAATAGAGGTTGGTTTATTCATGAAGAATTTAGCAGCATGTTAGTCTGAACTAGAGAATCCCCCTATAAGATCGGTGGATTGTTTGTGTTGCCAACCTATTTATTCCCTGTAATTAAATAGAGGTTGGTTTATTCATGAAGAATTTAGCAGCATGTTAGTCTGAACTAGAGAATCCCCCTATAAGATCGGTGGATTGTTTGTGTTGCCAACCTATGAGTGTCTCATGGTGGGACTTGATGTCATGTGGTGGAACACTTGGAAGGCCATTTGCGCATGGCTGCTGCAGGGACCACATGTGGTAGAATTTTCAGCTCGCGATCTCCGAAGCTACAGAAAATAACCTAGAGGCCTTTGCTAATTTAGGATTCTCGGGGCTTTATGATCTCAAAGGGCAAGAATTCTTTCATTGGAATCCAAACCCATGCCTTTTTACTACTCGTGATGTAAATTTTTTCTGATAAATGAGATTCAGGATGAATCCAAAAATTACAAAGGCCATACGAGTTGAGTTTGGACAGTTAGCTTGCTTCTGCTCACAAGCTCATATGAGCTCGTTTGGTTAAGGATATATAAATGCGTGCTTTGATCAGGTCAGCTCATGCAAACTTGTTTAATTAAGTCTTTAAACGTTTATGTACAAATGTGTAGAAAACCATGTTAGATTAACTACTTATGTACAAATCTTTCAACTTTAGAAGAAATTTGAGGGGTGGGAGCTCTTGACTTTGAATTCCACTGGTATCTAGTTCTTTTGTTTCCATCCTTTTGTTTCCATCCTTCGTTTCCAGGTTTTTGCCTTCCTCCAATATATATATATATATATATATGTGTGTGTGTGTGTGTGTGTGTGTGTGTGTGTGTGTGTGCACGCGTGTGTGGAGAGAGAATGTGTGTTAATTGTATAATGTCTTTTGGTATATAATTTTACATAAATATCTCTATCATTCAATCTTTAAAATCAATGGTATAAATTTAAATTAAAAGTACTATTGTAATTTGTATTTAATACATTATCTGCATTAAATGTAAAGTATTGATCTCAAATACCAAACGATGAAAATATTTGTATAAGATTATGCACCGAAAGACATCTCCTTTCTCTCTTTATAACCTAGAGACACTTGTAGGAGGTAGAGTATTGGCCCTGACACTGGTGCGATACCGACACCGACACGGTGTCGTGAAATGTCAACACATTCAATGTGTCGAAGCATGATTCTGGATGCGGTAAACATGTCAAAGTCCATATCTGTCCAAATTCCATAACTTGTTTAGGATTGGATCTAATCAAATTTTCCTAAGACTCAAAGATGTGTTTCAAGATGCATGATTCTGCAGCCTATAACTCTCTCTGTTGTAGTATGCCGCTCTCTTTCTCTACTGAACGAGTAAGGGTTTCAATTCTCTCTCTCTACCAATCTTACTCCTGCAATTGGGCGGGGTATTGTTCTTCGACCAATCACCACCCAAAAGTGGCCTCTTCCCGATTCTCTAAATAGACACGGTAGTTAGTCACCATTCTTCAATTGGTATGGTTTTGAATCTTTTCATCTATTGACTTGTTGATACCCAAGTATGATCATATGGTGTTTATGACGTGATACGGTATTCTTATGTCCTTGTGAAACATCTAGTTTCCAGTTTATTGTGTTCTTTTTCTTATAGAAATGCTGAAAATGTTGTGCTTTGGAAACTTTTTCAGTTTTTCCCCTTATAGAATTGTTGTCTATTGGGTATTTGAATAGGTGACAAGTGATCTTTGTTTCCATCTAGCCATCTGATTTGGGTGGGTCCATCTCAAAGTTCGGCATATCTTTTCTTCCTATCTAAAGATGAAATTGTCTTTACCTAACTAATGTATCAAGAGATGCTCATATTGAATATTCTCTTATCTTTTCTATTAAAGTAAAAAAGGTGTTCAAATGTTGCTTTATCCTTTATTTAGATGTTCATATCGATGATAAAGTTTTAGTGTTATGTGACCCCTGTTCCAACAATAGAAAAGGAAAAAGAGTATCAATTGGGACTAGGAGTTCTAGCGGAAGTCTTCCTTCAAGTTCAGAATCAACAATAAAACCTTCAATTTCAATACCTCGTGATGATGCACCATTATGGATGCACGTGCAAAGAGGAGAGTCATATAAAGGTAGTGGAGGTAATGCACATTTTATGTGTAAATTTTGTAACATTAGTTTTATAAGGTTGTATACTAGAGTGAAGGCATATCTTTTGAAATTATCAAAACATGGTATAAGAGAATGTCCGAATGTGGATGAGGATTTACGAAAACAATTAATGAAAAAACAAGATGGGTATAAAAAGAAGAATGAAATGAGTGAAAAATGATCCATTATTTGGTGGATACAAAGAAGATGCAGAAAAGAAAAAAAAAGTTAATGTAAAGTGAGTTTAAAGGTTTTAGATGCGCAATTGAAAAATCATTTAATGTAGTTGGAAGGGAGGAGATGGATAGAAACGTTGAAAGAATTTTCTTCTCAAGTTCACTTCCTTTTAATGTAGCAATAAATCCATATTGGAAAGATCTTATTAGTTTATTGGTTAATTGTAATTTACATGATTATGATCCTCCAAGTTCTGAAAAATTGTGAACCATGATTCTTAAAGAAGAAAAGTTAATATTGAAAGACTTTAGAACATAAGAAGTTTTCATGGGAAACTAATGGTGTCTTTATTATTTCTGATAGATGGAGTGATATTTAAAGGCACACACTCATTAATTTTATTACTTATTCAATTAGTGGTCCTATATTTTTGAAGTTTATCGATGCATAGAAATTAAAACTACAGGCTACTTGAAAGATTTGTTTATAGAAGGTATTAAGAGTGTTGAATAAGATAATGTTGTACAAAAAATCACTGATAATGTATCTAATTATAAAAGTGCAAGATTAAGTTTGGAAGGTGATTATCCACATATTTTTTTGGACACCCTTTGTAGCTCACAATTTAAATTTAGCTATTTCTCGTATATGTAAGTCATCAGAAGTTAAAGATAATCTTTGTGCATATGATATGTGTTCATGGATTGAAGATATGGTAGCAAATTGTATAAAGATAAGAAATTTTATAATGAATTAAGATATCATTGATTCAGATGATCACTGATAGCTGGGATTTATACCATGCTAATAAGCTTGAAGACCAAGCAGTGAAGACTATTATTCTTAATGATTTATGGTGGGACAAGGTATCATATTTTCTTGAATTCATATTGCTTATTTGGGAGATATTGAGAAAAGTTGATAAAGATGAACCGATGCTCTATAAAGTTTATGAAATATGAGATACCATGATTGAAAAAGTTGAGTTAATAATTTTGAAGTATGAGAGAAAAGAACAATATGAGACATCATCGTTTTATGATCATATTCATTCTATATTAGTTTAAGATGGGACAAAAGAAGCACTCCTTTGCATTGTTTAGCACATTATTTAAATCCAAGATATTGTAGGAAGAAATGGTTGCATGAGAGCAGTGGACGTGCTCCTAATGAAGATCTTAAAATATCAAAAGAATAGGCAAATATATTTGAGAAGGATTTATCATGACTCATACCTACTTAGGCAAGTAAATTCTGAATATTGAAAGTTTTCTTATATCAGACTTATTCCCTAAAAGCACTAGAAACAAGGGATTATCAAGATTCACTAGATTGGTGGGAATGTTATGGATTTGACATGCCTCTTTTTCAAAAGTTTTCATCAAAATTATTATCCCAACATGCTACTTCATCTTTTGTGAAAGAAATTGGAGTATATATTCTAAAATTCACAATATCAAAAGAAACAATTTCTAAGTAGTTGTGACTTGGTTTATGTCCATTTAAATCTAAGATTGGTTTCACGATCTAATGCTGAGTACAAGTAACAAATTACTAATCTTTTAATTATTTTTTCTTTTTTATTAATCACGGTTATTATATTTCATCTTTTATTGTTATTTATTTGAATATATTGCAGTAAAGAAGCATCAAAATATTGAGATATAAATCCAGAGGAATATCATTTAGATGACAACAAAGATTTACATACCCTTAATATGGAACTGACTGATCCTATAGTTCTTTTAGTTGATAATGTTGTTGATAGTGAAGATCTATGATTTATCATGTACAAGTTTATTTCATTTATCAAACAATAAGATTTTCTTTTGATTAATTTATGTATTATGATGAAATTGGTAGTTGTTTACGTGTTTTGCTTTAATATAAACTATAAAGTTGTGTACTTACTATTGTCATATACTTATGTTAATTGTGTCTCACTAGTTCTAGTTTTAATATTATATATTATCTATAATATTATATACCTTAGCCATGTCGCCACACCCAAAAATTTTGAAATTTGTCATATCTCGCACTCGCACCCGTGTGACATTCACACTAAGAGGACATTTTTAATATTACTGTGCCTGCATGTCCTTCATCTTTTCTTCTCTTTTCATGCTCATATTGTTTTCCTTTATTTTCATTGACTGCTGGTCATCCTATATATTCGTTTTGCCTTTTGTTTTGGCGTTTATTGTTGAGATACACTTCTTCCCCTAGAAAAAAGACCTTTGCCAAGATAAGATCTGCGTTAGTGAGGTTGCACTTTGAAGCCCTTACAACATACTGTACAAATAATTGTAGAAGACAAAAAAGTTGGAGAAACTTAATTAGATTAAAATTTTGATAATTTTGTGGAAAACCTAGTGTACTGTCTTTTTTTTAATTTACTGTTCGAAGGAATATAATTTATTCAACTGTCATAAATATCTGTTATTGAAGAGAGGATACTGGTAGTGGTAACTGTCACACGTGGCCACTTCTCGCACGGGCGTGATGGTGAGTATTAAACAAATACAATACCAATTTAATTCAAACTCAAGAAATATCTAACTGAAATAAATATTCATATCGAAGTTCTAAACAACACGTCCAAAATGGTGCGGGGCTCACCTAACAATAACCCCGAATAAAAGACTTTTTAAATTATTCAACACTTATCATACCATCTAAAATAAAAATGCTGCTCTATCAAACTCCTACTCTGCTCCGTGTGCCTTCGAAGTGCTAGCTTCAGGATGAGCTGTAAAACAATAGGGTGAGCTCCTATACATAGCTCAGTAGGGAGGTTAAGCATCTTTAAACAGAAAACATACTAAAAGCATGCATAGTTCGCAACCATTTCATAGCAAAACACATTTACCTTTAAATCATGACCTCAAATTCATACGCATACACTCACACACACGCACACATATCATTAGTTATAATAATTACACCCCATACTATGTCTACCCCAAAGGCCACGGGAGTCATCCGGCCCTCCCTAACGTGACGTCGGTAACCCCGTCTACGACGGTAACCACGCCGACTCTCACGGCAGAGTGCCCGGGAACACACCCTATATTCGCCCCAAGCCGGATCGCCTGAGGGACCTGCAAGTCTCTAGAGACCCCACACAAACCACACAAGTACGGCTCATATATTCACACATCATTACATTTCTAAAACCAATTACAGTTCATCACATTCACAAATCATATCCAGATACATGAATATCCAAAATCAAACTCATATTCACACAACATTTAAATACCATGTTCACACAACACATGCATATCAAAACATGCTCTTTATCAAACAGTGTCATAAACATGTTATATTTAAAAGGCATATCAAATAACTCATAATTGTGAATAACATTTCACAAACTTCAATAAAACAGTTATCAATCATGCACATTTAAATCTATCTAAAACAGTAAAATCACTTCTAGCATGATTCTATAAAAGAATGCATAACCCCCTACCTGAATGAATGCTAAGATCCAGTCCCAAAGCTGTTGGGCCACTCTTATCACCACCAAATCTTCCAATTTTAATCTCTAAACAATTACAAATAATTGAAACATTAAAATTTATTTAACTATAAGTCTAACGAAACAAACTATATCCGAATCGAATCCCAAACCCCAATTTGGATCCGTTTAAGCTATCCGAGATCCAAATCGATACCCAATTTCATACCTAATCCGAATGAGTGACACAATAGATAGTTTGTGTCACTGTATCAACACAGAACCTGTAACTATGACACAAGTCTTATTCTTAACCCAGAAACCCATTTCAAGACACGACCCAAACTAGACCCATTTCCGACACAGAACCTATTTTGATACAGAACTGGTTCTTAACACGCGACACGAGGACACGACACGAATCAGTATCGGTTCTTGACAATTCAGACACGACATGGAAATGAGGGACATGCCCAATTTTTTTTTTCCGGCATCATCGTCGGTTTCCGGCGAATCACAACCGTTTTCCGACCAAATCGATGCCATTGCTTACCTACCCCACCAAAATGCTTAGTTCTACCTCAAACCTCCAATCCAAGCCCAATACGATGATTTTCAACAAGCTTTTCATCAAAAAATTAAAAAGAAAACGAAAATCTGAAAAAATATTGAACTCACCGGATTCCGGCCGACTCCTCCTGTTTTCCGGCTAGTTCAAGGCTACCCAGCTCCTTGGAAAAATGCACTATGAAGGGCCCTTTTTAAAGGCCCTTCATATCCGCTCAACATTACAGTAACTATGTGCACCGAGTTGGAACAAACATACTTGCACCTTTTTTATTTTTGAACCTTGAATTAGGAAAACCTTTTGTGTGAGCAAGTAGTTATACATTCTCTTATCCTTTACCATCAATAGTACTTAACTAAGATATGTTCTACTTCTTTCTTTCTGGTGAAGCTATTTTGCGCTTTTTGATTGTTGTAGGCAGGAAAGTCCATTCTTGCTTGAAAGTCTATGTTGTAGGGTGGCAAAAGCACATTGGAGAACTGTCAGGTTTTACAGGTATGCTTATTCTTTTTCCTGTGGCATGGCCTTTTTTATTTATCTTTTATGTTTGAGAAGGTGGTTTCTGCTCATGATTGCAGATTGTTTGATTTTTCATGTGATTAATACTCGGTGACTTGTTTTCACATTTGCGATTTGCAGATTATTTGATTATGGACGTTAACTCGATCTGTAACTATATGATTGGCTTCCTTTATGCAAACGCTTTCTTTCTCATTTCAGTTTTTGATGTCCATTTACTTGAAGAATTTCTTTTCAAGCTAAGTTGAATGAGCATCAGTCAAGTGCAGATGTTTTAGGTTTAGTCAAAGCTATTATTTATCATTCACAATGTTCTTTGTGAAGTATGTTTGATACATGGAGGAGAACTTGGTGAATCAACTTGTGGCTTCACCAAGTTGTCCTGTATTTCCATGCACACGGGTCTAGAGAACAGGATGGATTTGTTACACTTAAAATTTCAAGACATCTGTAGAGAATTTGGATGAACCAATCTGGCTCTGAGTTAGAAAACCATTGAAGCCTAGTCTAAAAAGACTTTAAGCTTTATTATTTCTTTCTAAAAATATTTTACTTACTCGAGAGAAGCAGTTTGAATTAGTGTTCGACCCGTTTTATTCCTTCTTACGTCCTATTACTTTGATGCCATTACCCGTCAAAAATGGTAATTTCAATTGTTGCCTATTGTAGATGGTGAAGTTCCAGTTGCTTTCATAAATGGTGATCTATCCTTTCCATCACTAGCCGTGATGTTTGGCCATGCACATGAAATGAATAAGGTTCTCCCTCATCCTCACACATCACCAGTGGGGTGTGCACATATGCATGTGTGTGTGTCTGTCCTGTACAACATCGTCCATGAGCAGCTCTGCTGACCCGATTTTGGTAGCTATCAGCAAGAATCCAACCCGTTTTTGGTAGCCGCTTTTAACAATTCCTCCTTGTCTTTCATCCAATTTTTTGGATTGCCATATGTATTAATACGTTCCAGAATATGGTCATAAGTATCTATTTATTTTTATATATTTTTTAAAGTAACCAAGCTGACTCTCAGAAGCGGTTTGGATCAAAAGCTGCACTCTAGTGTAGCATTATTGGCCTCCCTTTGGCACTAAACTTCCACATATTTAGAGAAGCACGGCACATGTTACTCTCTTATGTGGCTCAAATTTACTGCTCTCTCGGATTGTTAGGTACACTTGTTACTCTCTTCCAAGTGTGCATTAATGTTCGGTGACACGCATCTTTTGCACATTCAAGTTGCAGTTTGCTTATTCTTTTCGTTGGTTGATTATCTTACTTCTGATGGCTAAGATCCCGACAGACCTGCCTAAGTTGCATTAATTCTTCCATCCATCATCTCCCTTATCTAAGCTTATGCTTTGTATTATTTGCAGTTGAGCAAATTAAGAACTCCAAATTTTTATTGGATGTAAATATTCGCTGTTGTCAGGCTTCCGTAAATCGAGCAAAAAGGGATAAGATTGAATTGTCCAAGGCTGAGGTAATTGAACCTTCAATGTTCTTCTGAAGCCTTAAATAGCCGTTTATCTCTCTATCTAACTTGGAGTCCATGCATTTCTTAGAAAGCCAAGATATGGATGTTCATGGAATGCCAAAAAACAATAGCCTTCTCGATGCCTAAATCAGATTTTGTGAAACAAAAACGTTGTAACCACTAACTTGCTAAGATTTATAAAATCTAATCTTTTTATCCAAAAAAATTTATGTAAACAATCGACTCTGTAGACCTTTGGGCTTAGAGAACACATCTGTGCAGCAATTTTTTAGCAAACATGCACTCTATATGTCGACTTAAGTACAGAATCTCTCTCTCTTTCTCTCTCTCTCTCTCTCTCTCTCTCTCTCTCTCTCTCTCTCTCTCTCTCTCTCTCTCTCTCTCTCTCTCTCTCTCTCTCTCTCTCTCTCTCTCTCTCTCTCACACACACACACACACACACACACACGCACGCACACACATATATCTTGTGCAAACTGCTGACCATGAACTGGGAATCATTCAGGGCGTGATATGGATGTCATGGAACTCTCTGCGTTTGGAAATGTTCGTCGTAGTCAAGACTCTGGAAGATGTAGAATTCAATGATGCAGGAAAACTTTGTTGCATGTATGACAGGACCTGCTCTTACGTGGGGTAGATCACCCTCCACTTTACTCAGCCTCGATTATCCTGTTCAATTGTCGCATTGTGAATGAAATTTTGATTCTTAGTTGTCTTAACGCTGAACAGGTTCTCAGATTCAACTACTGGACTCAATTCAGCTTGCCAATTTTGTAGATCCTGTCGCAGAAGGGCCGGATCCTAACCAGCAGGAGTAGGTCTCAAAGTGAAGAAGGGAGTCAAGGCATCTGTCACCTTTTTTACAATGAACTGATACCAGATTGTGCATTAGCTTTCACAAGAATTAATTCTGTAAACTAATGATTTATGTAGCTGTCCAGAGCTAATTTGTTGGGACCCCAATCTTGGCCGAGGGCCTTTCCGGGCGCGACTTTCTCAAGATTTTGCACTAGCTTTCTCCTTCGCATAAATACTTATCATTATGCCTTAGGGCACAGATAGCTTTGCTTTGAAATCGGTCCTCACAAGAAAGGGAATTGGTCTTCCATGCAAATCCAATTTTTTACAGCAAATCTTACGTGTTGAAGTGCAAAGCTACTGATTTCACATGCAGTAGAATGGCAATTTCAGACATGTCATGGAAACCGATGGGAACGCGAGATGATAAATCCGTGTCAGCTTCCATCCAAAATGACACGAAAAACATAGGCATCTTTCGACGGATCTGTTTTTCACATCTATATGAAATGATATAACAGAAGTGTGACCCGAAGCAAAAGACGTGTGGGAATTTCATTGAAAAGTCTGTGCTCGTCTCTGTCAAACTGGAAAACATAAAGTGGTCCTGTTGAGGAGCGTGCTTTTGCCTTGAACACGAAATGACATGACACAAGCCCATGTTGGCATCTCCATCCTAGTGACGTCCCTTCGTTTTCTGAGGCATTGCATGAAAAGGTACGACCCGAGGCATTGCATGATTTCACATGAAGTTTTTCACTTTTCCTTTATTCACACTTATATATATAAACCTTATTTTCCTTATCTTTGATTTAATAATAAACTTAACTAATTGTTGGATTATTTTTCATTGTCAGTTACCTTATTTATTTGTTTATGTTATGAACTTATGAATTATTAGTTCATGACAACTTAACTATGTAGATGCTTACTACATTATTAAATCATTTAAATAAGTCATATACTATTGTTTTGATATAATTTTCAAATGTATCTTACTTATTTTGATTTATAACAATTATTTGAAAATTTCTTGATTTTTAAAAAAATTAGGATGTGACGCGATACTGAAAAAATGATGCGCTACAAAAACACTGGTATGTATAGTAAATTTCGCAAGGCTATGCTGAGCCACTACCTTACCGCATTAACCGTGGTTATGCTCTTGAATATACATGCCTCTCCAGATTCATGAAGGTGGGAAAAGATGGTCCGAGCTTCTTCTTTTGATCCGACCATCTTCAGTCTGCATGTTTATTAGTTTGTCCTTGCACCAGTTCAACTGTTGAGTTGAAACGGTGAACATGCTCAGAACTCTGGAAACGAGTTCCAGGTCTATCAAGCAGAACAAGAACTGAACTCTGTTTGGCTCTTCCAGTTTGTTCTTTCTTTTCCTCTTCAACAACCGTGGCTTCTCTCTTTGCAAGTTCAGTATTGAAGATTTCTTCTGCAAAATTTTGTAATGAGAAAAATGTTACAAAAGCATGTTTGAATTAGTGCCCATTTGATGGGAAGTATCCCGAAGAGGCTGTAGCATTGTTGGAAAGGGTTAGCAACTTCTAGACAGACAGACGCATTACCCCTTCCAAGGCACCAGAACGGACTTGAATCACAACCGACAGTTCATACTGATGGGTTGGTTCTTTTAAGGATCTTTTTATTTTTTAAGTTTTTTGGGTTTATGATTTGAACCTGAGCAGTCTTAGATCTGGTTCAGTTCTGGCTTATGGTTCAGGGAAAACCGGATCCTAAAGTTTTTAACTGCGAGCAGAGGCAGCAGCTTCACCCAAAAATTTGAAATTAAAGGAAAAAAGCTATATCCGATATTTGATTTTGTGGTCAATAATACATAGTTCACCCCCATAATAAGCAGTTCTGCGGACTATTTGCCTCATCTGAAAAGATTTTTGTTTTACAAGAGGAGGCCGAAGCCTAACACACACCCCACACATGCACCCTCTGGGCGTCGAACTCCCCACGAGTAGCAACGGCACTAGAGCTCCCTGCCATTGAGCTAACACACTGGGCGCAAGGCGTCGACTTGCGCAGGCTGTCGATGAGTTATAGCGATTGCTTATATTTTTTTGCATCCTCAAAGAAGTATGAGGTGCAAATTTATCAACTAAGTTGATGATAATCAATGCACAGGCAAAATAATATCTCAACTTATGAAGATCAAGGGGTGCTTGCTGTTATGGTTTTTGTAGCTTTTCAAGAATATACTCGATTATCTACCTTCCTTGTGATGCGAGGTTGTCGAAAATATAATCATAATATGACAAAATTCAGGCATCCCAATAAATTTGTGCCACTAATCTATAAATATCATGATATTTTTGTTAAAAACTTAATATCTAAAGGTGATGAATCTAAAAAACTTGAAGCTGGGAGAATAGCCTAAGAGAATGTTTAGAATTTCATGAAGGATGTATTATAGGCCACAAATGCAATCGTGGGCTATGTTTTTTATATTTATCAAATTTTACGCCACCATAGCTTCAGAAAAAACTTCTAGTGGAGTGACAATACAAAAAAAAAGGTGTAGTGAATTTAGAACTTAATGGAGCCAAATAGCTTAGTGATAAGGGCCTCTTGCTAGACACGGCCGATTCAGGTTCTCCTGGAACAAGAAATTGGAACCTATCAGGGACTGGACTGGTTCCTTTTCCAGTTCGAAACTTTTGGCTCCAATTTCACTTTGAGTCGTAAACTATTTAAAACTGGAAAAGGCATAAAAATTAAAAATTTCCCAAAAAAAAAAAAGGCTGAGGTGGCAATTTGAACGGTGATTCCTGTTCTGGTTGAACTAAAGGTGAAACCAGAGGCACCCTGGTTTAGTTCTAGTTCTGGGTCCGGTTTGGCTAATTCGAGTGGTTCCTGGCTCGGTCTGGTTCTGACGCATAAGCCAAAGCTAGCCCAGTTCTGGGTGAGGTGCTAAGCTAAGAGTCTTAAACAGGTTTATTCAAACTGCCATATGGATACAGTTGTTTATGTATGTGACGTATATACATGTCTGTGCGCATGGGTGCGTATATGCAATCTCGTCAAATTCATGTGCTAGCAGAGGCTTGTGGTGGAATTTTATGTGTTAGTACATCCAACCTGCTGGATGGTCATGATATGTACTTAAAATTCAGGCACACAACTGGAGTTAGGTGCCTCCTTCAAGTCATCGAACTAGTGAGAAATTAGTTAAAAGTGGCAGTGTCTGTATTTGTGGCTCGCCCTCTTCTCTCTTCGAATGCAGAAAATACAGTACTGGAAGTCACTACCGGAAAAAAAATTACAGTACCGGAAGTGGTTCATAAAGTGGATAGAGATGGGCATGCCAATGAAGGGGTATTTGATTACGAGGCTTTGGACCATGGAACTGAAACTGTATGCATGGTACGGGAGACTAGCATGCCGGAATTTGAGGCCGTGGTATACTTTTGCAGAAACTGTTTTGTCTTTTGTTATTTGTTTTTGATAGAGAATAAGGAGTGATATGCAACCAATTTTGGTGAGTTTAGGAAGTTCATATATGAGACGGATCATTAAAGATATGGGTATTGCTTATTTGGCTCTAATTTTAAATCATTTGATTCGCCATTTGATTTGGGTCTAAAGCTCATTAGGATCCGTTTTCGTTGTTTAATGGGGCATATGAGCTCTTGTAACGAAAAAAGCATCCTCTTGCTTTAAACCAGGGAGTATATGCATGTATACGGTGTGAGAGAAGGACAAATCAAGAGCCATAGGTGGAAGGCAACACCAGAGGAATTGGTATACTGAGTCATAACCACTTGAAAGAGACAAGCTGCGTGAGAGAGAGAGAGACTGATCGGTTCGTGGGCGACGAACCGTGCTGTGCTGCGGGGGTTCCGGGCCTCAATCTTAAGGCTGATGGGAACCGAGTAACACGGCAAAGTATGATCCTGCTTTCTACCCAATTACGAGAGAGAGAGAGAGAGAGAGAGAGAGAGAGAGAGAGAGAGAGAGACTGTTTCCAGTTCCATAGTTCCGACCTCATAATCAAACACCCGAAAATTTAAGAACTTAAGTACTGATACAATTCAAGATCAAGCTTAATGGTGTAAAGAATCCATGTAGCTCACCATACTTTGTGTGAAGGAGGCTTGGTTTTGATTTGGCTGGTCTATCTCGACTAGAAAGAGTGCATAGCAACAATTTTTTTGAACATCAGTATGTATTTTCTATCTCAACACTAGCAATAACAACACACAATGATTTATGAAGGTCAAACTGCATTCACTATTTCCATATTAACAAGCTCCTGCTTCAAATCAAGTAGCTGCTCTTCAGAAGGAGAACAGAACGCAGATGGATGCGTTTAATTGACCTCTACAGTTTACACTGACACAATAATTGTAAAAGATTTCATGAACCAACATGAAAATTTTAAGCAAGAGGAGCAAAACCAGATAATTAACAGTTACCACACTCAGACCCTGAGCTTAGCCATCTCCTTCTTGAGAGCACTGGCCCTCACCAGGCTGCCAATGGTGTTGAATGCGAGCTTGATGTCGTCGAGCGGGTTTCCGGGCACGACGGTCTTGCAGAGATATATGTCGAAGGTCATCTTCTGCATGTAGTCGTCGGCGCACATCTCCACAAAGGCTTCTCTCGCCGGGTTGGATCGGTAGAACACCTTCTGCAGTGTGTCCAGCACCTTGTAGGTCGACCAGTAGGTCTGGTCCCATCTCTGCAGGTACCGCTGGAGGTCGCTTGCGTCGATCATTCAGCGCCCGTTTGCCGACCCCTCGGCGATGGGCTCTGCACACATCCGGTCGGACTTGGCTGGGAAGTAGATGCTCTCGCTGGAGCACTTGGTCACATACCCGGCCCCGTCACCGACCCGAATGATCTTCCCTCCCTCGATCTTGCCCTTAGCCCTGTTTCGGGTAGCCAGCTGAAAACCAATCAAAAGAGAAAACGGTTCGTCTCAAAAACATGATCACCATTTCTCTTCTTCTTCTCTGAGCTGCCGAATACCATCTTTTGAGACCAAGTGCTTAGCTCCCTCAATCTTGCCCTTAGCACTTGGTCCCATCTTTTGATTGGTTTTCAGCTGGCTACCCAAAACAGGGCTAAGGACAAGATCGAGGGAGGGAAGATCATCCGGGTCGGTGACGTTGTCCCAGAGGTACATCTCGGCGAGGTTCTCGTAGTAAGACATCTTGTTGTCGGAGATCCGGATTCTCTCCTGGAATGCAATGGCGTATTCATAGTCTCCGACGCAGATCGCCTTTGCAACCCTGATGTTCGCCCCGTCGGCCCCGATGACGGCGTCGACCTCGATTGATCGCTTTGTTCCGACGCCTTCCCCGTAGCCCCTGCCTCGACCGCCCGGTCGCGGAGAAACGAGTCGAGGACCTCCCGTCGGACCATTCCGATGTACTCGTGGGGCTTCAGCGTCCGGCCGATGTCAACGGCAACGTTCGAGGGGGAAATCATCTTCATCTTCGTTACTCTTCGGTCGATAATGTCCAGCGGCAGATCGAACTCGCCGATCATGCACAGAGGGATCGCCCCTCCGCACGGCTTCGCGTTGTCGAGCTTCCGCTGGATCAGGTACGTCTCTATGCCATTCTTAGCGAGTGTTTCGACTGCAGACCCTCCCGCATGGCCGCCGCCTATGACCGCCACCCGTAGGTTCCGACCTTGGAGAGGCGGGCTGGTTTTGCCGCCGTAAACGACGAGCTTCATAGCCCTACCCTGGCGGGATGGCCGACTGGAGCTTTGAGGGTTCTCCGACGGGGCCGAGTTCCATCTCATGCCAGTGAAAGAGGCGATCCGAAGGCGAATAGATGAGCTCCAGCTGGTGGACGCTGCAAATTGGGGGCGGATTCCAGTGCCGGTGGCCGACATTTTAGACCTGAAAAGTTCAGAGTTTTCCGGCGAGACCACGGGGAACTACATAAAATGAAAGGCACTATGGTGCTACCCACCAGTGACGGATTTGCATCGAGCTGACACCTGAAATTTCAAAAATCAACTTGTCTAACCGAACCCCATAGGCTAGAATGCATAGTTCACCCCACTCGAGGGACTATTTTTCCTACCTCAAAAGAGTTCTAGATCGACCACTGCCATCCTTATTCATCAACATATTTCTCAAGAATCTTACAAGTCCACGAACAATGATTACAATGATCAGTCTGAACGCATGAATTTTTTGGGTTTGGTTGGAAGCATGCTCTCAGAACCGGAATTCTCAGCATCATAAATTGTACCCTAGGTCTCGTCGTGGTGCATTAGTAATGTATGCATGCATTTTCTGATACTAGATCGAGCACAATGGCAATAAAATTTGTACGTAGACTTTGAATACACGATAGATAAATCGGACAAAGTTTTATGTTAGTTGTTGAAAGTCTAATGCAACTCCTCCTTTACGTGGTATTTATTGATATAAAAAATCATGATATATTCTTTGTAGAACTTTTAAAAAAGGCATACATCAATCTACATGTATGATGGTGCATAAGACCAATGAAAGAACGACAGATTTTGTTGAGGTTAATATTGAATTATATCAAGGATCAACTCTAATTTCATATCTATTTGTATTATTCATTGACAATATACATTAGTATATGTTGTCGTGGATGACATTGTATTAGTAAATCATTATAAAGAAAAAGTTACTAGGAAATTGAAACTATAGAGAGAAACATTAGAAAGTAAAAGCTTTCGACTTAATAGAATAAAGACGGAATATATGAAATGAGAATGACATAGAAAAGACCTTTGTGCAAGTTTGATACTTCAGATGACAGAAATTAAGATCGATACATATTGTATTCTTTTTAAGGAAAGTTTTAAATACCTAAGATAAGTTTTTCATAGTGAGAAAAATTGATGGAGATGTTATGGATATAATTCATGTAGGTTGATTAAAATGAAGAGGTATATCAAGTATTTTATATGATAAGAAGATACCATTAAAGTTGAAAAGTAAATATTATAGAGAAACAATTAGATTGTCTATGTGTTATGGCACTGAGTTTTAGACAATTATTAGCATGTACAAAAGATGCATGTGGCAGAAATGAAGATGGTCGGATGGATGAGTTGTCAAACAAGGAAAGATTTATACATAATATGATTATTAGAAATAAATTGAAAGTGGCATCAATAGACTATAAAATGAGAAAAAATATTTAAGATGGTTTGGACATGTAGAAAAACAATAAGTGAAAGCTACCACAAAAATATATGAGAAACTAAATTGTGAAAACGTTTAAAAGAAAAAGAAAGACCACGGAAGTGTTGAAAGGAAACAATAAAGAATGATCAAGCTTATGTTGATGCTAGCGTGGCATATGATTGAGATCTATGAAAACAAAGAATTCATGTAGCTTACCCATCTGATATGAGATAAGGCTTTGCTGTTGTTTGTTGTTGTTAGATGACTTTGCTTAGTATGAAACGAGGATTCTTTTGTATTCGGATTTGCATTTCTTGATAGACTCTTGTAGAGATTTGTTTTCTCATGATTTCAACCATCATCACATTGAAGGGGAGGATTCGGATCCGTGTGCTGTGGGCTCCAGATTTCATTAACATCTTCACATGGCATGTTGAAGCAACAATGACTTAGTACTCTTGTAGACTGCAGTGGAACCTGAACACTCACCGGAAAACGGCAGGGCCTTGATTTTGGTCTTATACTGACCTACCAAGCTTCTTTGGTTGGAATCCCTAGATACAAACATCTTTTGAAGAGCCATTCATTCATTAAGGGGCATAGGTGTATACCTTCATAGTCGCGAAATTATATCATTAGAACTTTATTATTTACCTGTTAGGCTCCTAATATTAATATATAAGATCTCTTGCTCCTCCAACATTTGCCACTAGAATTTTTTCATCCTCGTATTTTATGCATTTAGTTTTCTTATCTCTAGTCCAATAAGCTCTCCCAAATCTTAGGCTTTTGCTTCACTAACGGCCTTTTTTGCTTCTAAAGTTTCACTAGTTTTCTTAGCATAATGATGCACTCTTTTCTTCTTTGTCTATTTTTTTATTTGTAAATCTTTACAAACTGAGATCTTTTTTTCTACAACCAATTTGGTTTGTGATGAACCTTATAAGTAATTAAGTTCAGTTCGTATCTCACATTGCAACCCTGCGAAAGAGATCAAAGACATAGCAAAATAGACGTTTCCTCCTTTTATTAAAAAGTCATGGATATCCTAATGTCTGTACCGAGCCATTTAACTTCCTCCTAAACAAATGAGTGGAATTTTTGAAAACACCTTATCTAGTCCCCAAAAAACTTTTTAATTAAACATGTGGAACCTGTGGTTTCAAACTGTTCCTTCACTAATTTCAATGTCATATTCGGTCAAGATATCAGAGCCAAACACTCTCCTTTAGAATTATGATCAGTTTTCTTTCTGGTTACCTGAGTACCATAATTTGCCTAAATCATTCCAAATCAAACAAATCAATAAAATTGAAATTTTCAAAAATTAAAAAGAATGTTGAACCGACTGTTTGGAACTGTCGGATCCATTCTAACCCGGTTTTATTTCCATATAAGAAGAAACTAAAACTAAACCGGATTGTTTTCAGTTTTGAGTATGGTTTCAAGTTCAGTTAAACTGATTCTTTTTTCTGGTTCGTTCCGAACCCGGTTCAGTACCTGTTAAAACCGCCCACTTTCAACCGGGCCACATCTAAATTCCATCTTCAGGTTGAAAGTAATACATAGAAAAGATAAAAGACTTACCAAATCCAAACGTTACTTTGCAGAAATTTCCAAACTCATACTCTCTTTTGGCTAATTAAAGAAAACGCCCTTAGCTTTTGTCTGCCCGAGTTTATTCAATAGCCGTTTTTCAGATAAAATACAAAGACTGGGCCCAAATTGTATGCACCTATTAAATTGTATATTAAACATATAGGTTTAGCTTTCTAAATTTTCTATTTTATATCATTTGGGGGAGGTTCGGATCCTGTGCTGTGGGCTCCATTTCATAACAATCCCTTGGCATGTTGAACCAATGTGTTTTGTTGCAGTGGAACCTGTACCGGGACATAACCAAGCTGGGTCGAATCTAACAAAGGTCGAAGAACTCGAGTACAAGCAATCTCAATTGGCTTATGATAGAAAATGATCTCTCATGCTCCATCCACCTTCATTCTTCAAACCCAAGTTCAAGCTCAAATTATGTTAGAACTACTCTCGCTCCCCTTTGCTAGGGTTATACGAGCTCAATGCACCAAGTTTGATTCAACTAAGCTCAGCACCAGATAAAGGCCTGCTTGCAAGTTTTTCGAGCCGAGTATTGACAAGCTCGAGTTGGACAAGGTGGAGATGAATTCGAGGTTTCTTTTTAATAGAGAAGCGAGCAGCTTGACTCGTTTGCACCCCTATGAATCACTTGATCAAGAGGCAAATAAAAAAAATACAAGGCTTTAAAGTGAACGGGGAAATACTGTACACCTTAGGCCTCATCATCATATAGGTTGACCAAATGAAAGAGAAAGGATTAAAATGTAAACCAAAAGTTTGGACTATTTAGGAAAATACACTAATGTGATGGACTAATCTGAAAAAAACGAAGTTTAAGATAAAGATGCTTTGTCTTCTAGATTCTTCCCATGGCGGCATTTCCTATCTAGGTTCTTCCAGAATCTCTTCTGCACGTTCATAAAATCTACTTTGAAATCTTTCTCGTGGCTCTCATCTCCCCTCCTTTCCCTACATCAACCTGCTCTTCTTCCTCTCTCTTTATCCTCTGCAGATAGCGAGCATTAATTCACAGGGTGATCGATAATGGCGACCAACACCACCTCCCCTCAGTTGCCCTATTGGTGTCGTACCTGCTCCACAACGGTGACCAACCCCACAAGAAGTACCGACGAAGAGGTCGTGTGTCCAAACTGCAACACTGGCTTCCTCGAGCAGATCGCCTCCAGAACACTTCCCCTGCTCTTTGGCCTCCTCGGTGGCACTCCTTCGACTTCACCGGAGTCGGAGCCAAGCGGAGAAAGCGATAGAGGGAGTGAGAGGGTGATCCTGATAGACCCTCTGAATCAGGCGATCATCATCCAATCGAGGGACTTCGACGGCCTGCTGAACGATTTTATTGGGAACGAAATTCTGCGGGGCGGGTGGGTTTTCGGTCGGTCGCCGGCTTCGACTCCGGCGTCGGAAGAGGCGGTGAAAGAGATGGCGAGGGTGAAGGTGGAAGACGAGGAGGAGCAGTGTTCTGTTTGTTTAGAAGGGTTTGGTGAAGGCGTGGAGGCGAGAGAGATGCCTTGCAAGCACAGATATCATGAGCGATGCATATTCAAATGGCTCGGGGAGCATAATACTTGCCCTGTTTGCCGGTTTCAGATGCCAGTTCAGGAGCAGAAGCCAGTTTCCGGCGAGTCTGGGGCCGGTGAAAGGGAAGAAGGAGAAGATGAGGGGAGAAGGAGTAACAGTGGAAGAAGGTTGGTGTTGCTGTCTTTCCCTCTGGTTATTGCTGAATTGGTGGCTTCCGGTAGGAGGACCGGCGAATCTGCTGATTCAGGGGCGGTGAATGGGGAGGATTAGTCTCAGTCGTTCAAACGTACCGATCGGCACAATGAAGATCGGTCTTTTCTTTTTTTTCCTTTTTATGTTTTATGAATTTCTCTTTGTTGGATTTTATTCTTTTTTGTACCGAGTAATCTTCGTTTCGTGAAAATGATAATACGGGAGTGCTTATTTTATCAATTTATGTCAGCCCCTCTCATGGTTGATAATATCGGTGTCATTTCAAACCTGACGTACCACAGACTCAGCTTTCAAATGTGAGAAACTTTTTTTTTTTGGTTATAGGCAAGATGGGGTTGGCGTATCCGGTTAGTTCGAAACCTGGTCGAACTTGTTTCGTGTTTGGAGCCAACAGTTTTAGTAGTTCTGAATATGATTTTAAAGCGTCGGTTTTAGAGTGATTTGGCTGAGTCTGAAGTGGTAATTTTATTAAAAAAGTTGAAATTATAAAAAATAGAAAAAACGAAACCAAGTTCCAATTTTATTTGAAACTAAATCTAATAAACCAAAGACAGACTTGAAACTATCGAGTCAATTAAGAACCGATTATGTTTAAGTAAACATCTACCAGACGGATGAAATCGAATCAGGTGGTTTCTGGTTCCGGTTCAGATCGACCCCTTTCAGTTCCAATTAGCCGGTTAAGAACCGATGTCTAGGTAAACATATATACAGCAACATCAAAACGAAGGAAAGCCAATATGCTCATATATGAAGACCTCGTCGCTGAAATATTTTGTTCATAATTTAGTAATAGCTCGGGAATTGAAGTTCGTGAATTCCATACCTGGGAAATGCGCAAGACTTCCTGCACCACAAAAAGGAAAGCTTGACACAGTCAAAGATGAGCTGAACGCACCGAGTGAAGCCCGTGGTCACTGTTTGGCTCGTTTCTTACACAGATGAGTCCAGACATTCACTAGACGAAGCACTGTTAAAAGATGTTTACCCCTTTAAAGAACTGAGCAGAACCGTGTAGATGGAGTGTGATTTGATCAAATATCGTGGCTCTGGTATTCTTGGTAATAAGAAAGCCGGCGAAATAGTTGAGAAAAATGACCCTTCGTTTTCTGTATATTTAACGCACTTAGTTGTATTGATTTGGTGGTTATTACTCTTCGAAGAGGGTAAGAACCCATTAAATCATACATCTTAAGTTAGGGCTTAAAATCACCACAGTCGATAATTTTTCTTGCCTGCACAGGGTTTTGTCATCAACAAAACTAAAACCAGGCCTTTTCCAACAGCAGATGGGGTTTGGCTACATGAATTCTTTTTGCATTGTGGACAGCAAGTTCACTGCTTCTAATGTGAAACATCAAACTACAAATTTCTTCCATAAGGAGTGAAGATACCTTCCATCAAGTCATCGATTTATACAGGAAACTGTTTACCAAATTAAATGACTGAGAACAAATGAACATAGAACCTCAAATTCCAACTTTTACTTTCCAGTGGACCCCTGCATCCACAACCGCGACTATGAAGGCAGCTCTGCAGTTGTTCCTTTTGTAAGAGGAAGTAAATTACATTATACGTATGACACTACTGAAAAGGCTCGCGAGTAGCTAGTGCAGCTGCTGGAGCTACAGTGAACTGTAGGCCTCTCGCTTGTCCAGTTTGCAACATGAATGCCACTTCTGTCGCCGCCAGCGCTGCAGCTTCCTGCGACAAAGTATCAATTTTGGGAAAAACCGTCACCAGCATGAAGACCCAACTATCAATCCTATGTTATTGAATAGAAAACCATGTGGATTCGAGACTAATTTTGGAGGAAAAGAACATGTGTATAAATTATTACATTGTATTATGAGACAACCTGAAGGTCCTGAACCATGAGCTTACCATGCTTCATCAACTATATAAATAGCCGAAATAAGCCATTCTCTTGAATGGATATCGGCCTGAGCAGGCACTGGATAATTTACATCATGTTTTAAACTCCTTAACAAGGTTATTACCAGATTCATGTTCCTTTTCACTGTAAATGTCAACCATAATGATGCATTTCAATCACCATGTGAACTCCTTAAAGTTTTAAGTTGGCAGAAGCAAGCGCAATCTCTTGCAGCAGTCCTTGAACGCTCTCTTTGAATTGGATAGAGACCTGCTCTCACGAGATACACCACTACCTTATGGTCATTTTGTCGAGCAAGCACCGCTCTTAAACTGTTTTGCACTCAATATACCCGACGTTGTATCTCTTACCTTCCCTTTTCCAACTATGCTTTCAAAACAGATTCCCATTCCCATACACAAAAAAGAGTGTCTTGGCAAATAGCCAAAGAAGATGCAAGCTATATATGGGCTACAATAGATCGTTCCTCTCTTAGCACAGGCAAGACCGCAATCAATCACCACCTAAAGGCTATAGGACTTGGATAGGGGAAGATATGAGTTGCAACCTAAATTTAAGTGGAGTATAAAATGTTGTTGCAGGATAACAATGGGTAATTCAGGGATGACAACAGATATTTAAGTTTTTCGTGAAGTGGAACTTGCACAGGTCGACCTCTGCTCATGTGAGAGCTATAAAGTTGATTAAGCTCCGTGAAAGGCATATGGGAGAGAGAAAGGAAGGGAGAAGGGAGTCTGGCTTGAATCTCTTAGATAACCGGGGCTTGAATCTCATAGATAACCCCTTCTTTTGGGAGAAGGGGTTTTTAATGGCAATACTTAGACACAACATCTCCGATCTCATTTTCATCTTCAGAATCACCTCGGCATATTCCACTACCATCTTTACTCTCATATTTCCATCAATAGCTTTAAGCTCCTCCCCGATCTCCATCCTGAATCTTCCAACCATGAGGTCAACAAGGTTCCAGCCTAACTTCATGCCTACCTCAAGTTCATTCATGAAAGAGATGGGCAACACTTAACTGCTTCCACCATTTTGACTCAAACAAGGACATAACGTTGATAGCCGTATCATTTTGTACACCTTAAGAAAATCTAATGCTCAAATCCGTTGTTAACATCTTCATGCGCCTTTGAAAAAGAGGCACCAGTTCATCTTCTATGTATAATGGAGTCTAGAAACCAGGTTCAACTAAACACAAAACTTAATCTGTCTTTCAACAAAATGATCAAAACTTTTACTAGTTTACTCTTGGCAATACCAAAGCAAATGATCCATATATCCATAGTTGTCAAAGGCGTCAAGTACTTCGATAACAAAGTGCAACAATTAGCCATCACTGAGGACATTCAAATTCTAGAAGTTTGAGATTCACTAACCTGTCTTTGGCGCCTCCTCTGCAGAATACTGAAGGCCCAAGCCATTATGTAACATGGAAGGAGAAAGGCAGCAGCACGAAGCAAGAAAAGCTGTTTGATGTAAAATTAGAGGTGATCAAGGGTAATATCAAGTCCAAAGACGAAGGGGGGGAAAGAAGTATTTAGACAGAATGAACACTATAACAAAACAAGGAGTCGAAACTTCAAACATACAGAGAAAAAAGTAGAAGCATCTTCATCTCCATCTGGATTTGTAATGGTCAGAGCATGCCTCAAAAGCAGAAGAGCCATCAACTGACATCAAAAAACATAAACAAATATTGTATAAGAGATCAAGTTTGCACAATGGGCATTTATCAAGCAGTTCTACTGTGTCTACATATGCAGACACAAATGTGCATGTACATGTGCATATAGTTTATAATTATCTCCACTTCACCTAATGTTGAAAGGACTTCTCTTTAAAACAACTGGACGTGTTCAACCATTTTGTTTAAATGTGTTATATCACAGTAAACCAGCTCCAGATTCCGGTAAAAGGACACAATAGACAAGCACAATGAATTTGCCAATTCCAAAGACAAAACCAGACAAAACTTAAAAACAAAAGACTGGATCTAGAAAGAAAAACCTCTTCATTCCAATTCTACCATCAATTTATAACAGTGTGTTTGTTTCACTGATGAACATACAATGAGAACAGCAGAGCGGCAAAATGCAGCACCACTGGTGTTGGCATATTCATCATAATCTGATTCCAAGAAATGGCGTTCTGCAGCAGCCATTGCTAAGAGGCGGGGATCATGTAAGTCCAAAGCTCCAGAGAGCGCCCAGCCTCCACTGCAAAACGAATAGGAATATATTACATCTTAGAAGCATTACAAATAGCAGATCACAAATTTTGAAATTTCACTTCTAAAACCATAGATGGAGAATCACTGAAAGATGTTCATACTCAACGACATAAAAATTGAAAGACTAATGTGGAAAGCCGTGAGGATTTTGACATACCCAATGTCTATGATAGTCTCATCAGGATTTGGTCGGGGAGGTGGTGCTGTATATCCAGGCTTATATTGCTGTTCAACATAAACCGACTTCAATACGACGCAAAATGAAACAAAGTAATCAAAAGCAAAAAATCCTTATAAATTCTTCAGCTTTTCCATTTTTTGACAAAAATTCATCTAAGGAGCACGCATGTGGCTGAAAATCATAGAATCTACCAGAAAACAAATTCAGAAGAATTGAAGGGAAACTTGACAAAAAGTACCAAATATCTTTCTCTTCATAAAGCAATGCATTTAATGTTTCAAAAATGTGTAGATTAGGAGAGACTTAAAGCAAATACAATCCCAAACAACCTTGACAGTAGTGGTTGCAGAACCTTTTCCCACATGGGTTGGCAGGAGAGTGCAACACAAAGACTTCCTAAAGGGTTCCGAGTTATTCTAGGTTTCCCAAGTACACTTAAGTTAGAGTTGTAAATTACTAATGTGAACCAATGCGTCACTGCAGGAAAGATTGAACCTACTGGTAAAAGACCCAATTTTATATTGATTGCTGGGCACCGAACACAACTAACCTCACGGGAAAGCTCACAGTCTATGCAATACAATACCGTGGAGAAGGAATACAAAGATCCCAGAATATCACAATGATCTTCAGATCTTCTTGTGTTTTTTCGTTCCCCAAGGTAATAAACATAAAACAGCAAGACGACAACTAACCTGATGGCATATCTCACATATTACATCTCCTTTCTCATTGCACCAACGTTGCAAGCATTTTCTGTGAGCATACTGAAAATGAGAAGAGACAAATCTTGTAGAATAAGTTGCACCTTAGACATCTTTTCAAAAAAGAAGCAATGGCAAAGAAAATAGAAAGAGTGTCAATAACATGGAATGATAAAAGAGGAGGAAGAAGAGGAGGAGATCATGGAATGATAATCATCAATGTTCAAATAGCTGAAAAATGTCATACCTTATATATTAACTTAATCTACTATCTTGAGGAGAAGAACTAAGAATCCCTCGAGGAGGAGATCAAATCGTGACATAAATTAAGGATGCGAACAAATGAATTCATATACAATAGTGTCATCAATGAAATTGTCATACTTTTTTTATGAGAACTCAGCATATCATCACATGTTCAAATAGCTGAAAAATGTCATACCTTATATATTAACTTAATCTACTATCTTGCTCACAAACGGTGCAAATTAATGAAGTGAACTAAGCAATCCCTCGAGGAATCCAATTACACAAACTAGATCACCTTTGAACATATATTTGACTGCGTCTATAAGAACGTCTCGTGAATGCTTTTGTCATATAAACAATCCTGGTCATGTTAAAAAGCACTATAACACACTACCTTCAGACTGCCGTTGCAAGCACAAGGAGACTCAAGGTTCTTGACATGATCCTCATCTTGGCAAATGCGACATTCTCCTAACTGCAGAAGAGGTTGCTCTTCGTCGGAAACCACAGGCTCCTCCCTGTTGGTATCCGTTGAACTGCCTGAAGCATTGTCGACAGAATTACCTTCACCATGACTTCCTGAGCCACACTCATGCAACGGGGGCATCGTCAGGCTGTTGACACACACAACCACATGGTTTTCCATTTTCCGGCAGAACTGTATCTCTTATGCTAAGGCTGCACAAATAGAAATAAACGTCATGGTACGTTCCCAACAAGCCAGATAACAGATTAAAAAGATTAGATTGCTCTCTGATCCATTGCACGATAAGCGCACAAGAAAAGAAATTGCAGCGAGAAATCGATCAGCCAGCAGAGAGAAGAAGATCGAGAATAAGCTAAAGCGCATCGTTTCAAGAATCTTACCGTGGAAATTTCCTCTAAGACGCGATTTCACTCAAAATGTGAAAATTCAGAAGACAACCAGTTTCTTAAATTATCAGGTAATTTCAGATTCTTCGTTGGTTCCTTCTGAAAACAAAATAACGAAAGAATACGAATAAGAAAGACGAATGCATCTTGGGCTCAAAGGCATCCTAAAATAGACAAGTCTCCTTAATTAGAACAATCTCCAACCAACCCACCATTAAAACAAAAGAAGACACCCTTCAATTTCAAAACTTTCCTCTAAAAGAAACGTTCGTAATCACGAAAGAAATCAAAATTTACCCCAAAATTGGAAAAGGAATCCAAGTACTCATCAGGCCTCCAAAGACGATCAGGTTTTTCTCGCAACAAAATGCAGAAAAAAGAACTGAAAAAATTCGATCCCTTTTCTGCCTAGGTGCTCACCTAGGTCTCTATTCCAACCCTATTTTTATTCTTATCCCGTCAGTTACAATCTTCTTAACTTAGAAATCGAAATGTCTTCCAGAAACACCAAATTGAATGCTATTAACATTGATTTTTGCACAAAAATCGAGCGGAAACATGATTAACTCATCGGATCTAAGTCGATCAATAGAAAATTCGGGGGAAATAGGGAAGGAGAGTACTTACCTCCCACAAATCGATGAATGGAGCGATCGATCAAGAGGGTCGAGAAAATTCCAATGAAGCACGTTGTTGATCACGCAAGGAGCGTTATCGCGTCCGCGATCACCGCCGTCATCATTACGATTCTGAATACGCGTTGAGGGAGAGAAAAACGCAGACCCGAGAACGAGTTCAGTCGGGTCGAATTTGCCCCGGGGTATTTTTATAGTTGGGGTGCTAGCCGAACCTGAGGTTCGTAATACGAAGCTGTCGCGTAACCTGAGGCTCGGATGTCACGGGGAAACCTCGAAGTCGCCGACGGCCAAAACCCGGGCCTTCATGGGTTTTTCTCTCCCTGAATATTTGCACATACAAGCCCAAAAGAATCGTATTTTCACAAAAGCCACCTAAGTTAAAAAAAAAATCTACGTTTTCTGCTTCCCTTGAACCTTTTCAGGTTTGGCGAATTTATACGCAGCCCGCACCGTAACGCTCAACTGGTAGGACGCTTTGACGCCCTTGCTGCATGTGGGGAGTTCAAATCCCGGGGTCACATGCATTGTGTGTTGGCCTCCCTTTTGTATCAACAAAAATATCTAAACACGACCCAACAACCCGACCCAGAAAGTATAGGTCTATGTATAAGTTTAGTTTGCACTCCATTGCCCCAGTTAATTGCCAATTCTACATTGGCCAGGACTTGCTATTTTGTTTAAACACGGACTCTACCAAGCCGTGTCGTGTATCCTAAGCGACCCATTTCAAAATGAGTCCAGTTTCGATCAACATACTTTGACATGAACCCAAATTTATAATACCTGAACACGATCATAAACACAAATTGCTAACCATGTATTTGCAAGTTCTGCACCAATTTCCCGCCTACTGGAGTTAACAGGCTCTTTGTTTTTATCTACGTTGTGAAGATCTTTTATGGTTACAAATATTGTTCATGGCCTTGGGGATCAAGGTCCCGTCCTTGCAATGGGACCAAAAGTACTATGAATCTCACCTCATTAACATTCATTGAATCTTCGTCATACTATCATAATAATCTTACATGAAAAGAATGCATATCAAAAACGAAACTATTGACAATCAACCTAAAGAACAATTCCTTTTTCTCCCTTCTTTCTCTGGTCGCTTTCCTGAACAGATTTGAACAATCCCGATAGACCCAAAAGATTTGAAAACTTCAACCACATTTCGGTTAGGCTGACTTGTTTTTAAAGTAGAACAACAAATTGTTGACGATATAAACACTTTGAGACGAAAACCCATGAAAGCTTAACCCGGAAAGTCTATGTTTGTGTTTACCTTTAGTAAAAGAAAAGGAATCGGGTGTGATCGTGTCAGCATGTTTGGGTCGTATCTAACTTTGGATTAAGATCCAAAAATTTTCACCGTAAAAGTATCTATAAAGTAATATTTTCAAGGATAGTGGTAAGATCCAGATCTGAGTGTGGAATTCACATACTATGGTGACACGTGGACCCGGGTTCGAATCATGCCTGAGTCGTGCTCTGTCATGAACCTTCTAGAAGTGGTGGCAGTCAAATACAATATATTAAGAGATACGCGGCTTTTCTTTTAGAACTGATTGGTATGGCATGTCTTGGTAAATCTCTTTGGTGCTTTGTGTCTTACTAGGCGTGCAATTTCCTATCATCGTGTCATTTCGTGTTCGTATCAGACATGGGTCAACCATGACCTGAAACTCATCTCATATTATGGACATGAACGGGTACTTTTGGATGATGTCCATATCGAACTTTTGTAGTAACATTCATGTTTTGTGTTGTGTTATCTCGTGTTCGTGTCATCACAAGAAGAGCTCCAGCTACCACCGCCACTGATGTGGGCCACCGCAGCCGCCGGTGCTCTAAACCACAGGTAGCCGGAAGCCCACAAGGACCCCGACTAATTCGGCTCGAACCAGGTCAACAATACCTATCAATGTAAGGGTTCGGGTCAAATGTCCTAAGTCCTAACTACTGGTTCTGTAGTGGGGTTAGATAAGAAAGATGAGATTCAATAAGATCGAAAACTGGATAAAAGATTTAACATTTATACTTGAATTCGAACAAATCCATTTTAATCACCGAGATTGGGCAACACGATTTACATACAAAAGTACAAACCCGACTAGTTATTTGGATTGGACTTTGAGTTCGAATTTGCATATGGATCCGATTTCACAAGATTAACTGAAGTTAGGTTCTGACCTCAATCCAGACCATTGACTCTTAAAGGGTGAGAGAGTTATTGGATTTTTATATTTATTAGGTAAGATAAACTTTTTCATATTAAAAATGCTAAAATAATAATCATGTTATTATTTTACAATATATTTACCTTATAAACTTCAGGTTTGGGTTCCATACTACCGGCTCTGGTCTTTTTTTTTTTAAATCTATAGTTTTTATATTTTTTTATAAATTACTTGTTTAGAGAGGTTTCAGACTCAAACCAGAACCTACAGTTCTGCAAGCATAATCGGAACTGATCACGGACCGATTCAATTACAGTTCCAAATTAGATTGATTATACAGTCTTATTTAGCATTGTGCTCTATCTTGCATCATACTAACATTATGTTCATCATTTGCTATATTTGTTATTAAAATATCACTCTTACGACTAAATGTAGACATGGATGGTTTGAAACTAGCCCGATGGTTTCAATTGAAACCAAACCAGGCCACGAACCAGAGCCAATCAATCGAGACCCTAAATTGGGGACCCCTTGTTCGGTTTTGGTTCGATTCTCAATGGAATCAAAGTCATGCCAGAACATGAATTGGTGGTTCCAAATTGCTGGCTTCATAAATTTTATCGAAAATTCAAAAACTTTTAATATTTTTCTAGTTTCAAATGGTTTAAGACTCAAACCGGAACCAGAACTGACTTAATCCTGATTTGATTCTGAATCTTGGTTTTGGAGGAGATGCGGCATGCATCTCAACTTTAAATCTGAAATTGTTTTGGGTCTAAAATTGTATAGGAAAATACAAGTGTTTTGTGGATGTAAAATATAAATATGTTTTACCCATTTACATAATGTCACCCCAAAGAAATTCATGGGTCCGCCATGGTGGATGACCCAATGTCACGTCTGACAACCACCCGAGTCAAATTAGGATGCTTGTGACACACCCATTAACATGTAATTAAGAGGAGAATTTGCAGAATAAGGGCTTTGGAATAATACCCCACAAATAATTCTAATACAAAAGACTGGCTAAGAACCAACAATCGTAAACGCGTCTAAACTTTGAAATTTTGTTAGCCAATGGATACCTGCTGGCAAATCTTGCAAAGGGACAATAGAAAATTTCTATTCCCGGCCGTGTTCGTGTTCGTGTCATGCTATTTCGTGTTCATGTCAGAAGACAACCTGAACGGGATTTAATGACGTTTTACGTGTTACTTTGGGTGGATAAGAACAAAGATCTCCTAATACCTTTGGTGAACAAGGCCACAGACTTTTGGTTCTTGTCTGTTGGGCTTTCGTGTCAGTGTTATAATGCCCTTTGGGTATTATCGTGTTATTTCGTGTTCATACCAAAGACAAGTCAAGCAGACATAACTTAACTCTTTTTGTGTTACGTTTGATAGGCACTAGTAAACATGTCCAGTTCCAGGTAAACCAAAACCTTGAACTGAAACTGATCCTCTATGAGACCGGTTTTGGTTCTGGTTTTGGAACTGTAAGTTTTGAGATGGTTTCAGTTCCGGTTTAGAACTCATCCTGAAACCACTGACACCAGTTTGAAAAACTTTTTTTGAAAGTCGAACTCGGTAGGGGCCCTGCCGTTGAGCCACCGACAATTTATTTGGGATTTAAAAAAAATATTTAAAGCTTTGTTTTCTGAGAATACAACAACAATGTGATCTCTAGAAGTCAAACTCCCCGTTACAACAGCAGGAAACGCTTTGCTTGTGTTGTGCGTTCAAACCTGCGTTAACATTGCCAGTCCTATATTGCGTGAAGGTGCTGTATTTTGACTCACAAAATCGTTTCTCACTGTGTGCGTGCGTGTGTGAGAGAGAGAGAGAGAGTTTGATGTTCTTAAAGACTTCGAGTTCCACAAAATGAACGTTACGTCAGCCTTTGGTTATTTGGAGGGGAGCTTCATGTTCTTCGATCTTTCAAACATAATGGTGTCCGTTCAGCCAAAAAAAATGGTTGCAAACAGCCTCTTAATACAATTAGTTTGTAAGACTCTCTCTCTCTCTCTCTCTCTCTCTCTCTCTCTCTCTTTATATATATATATACTTCTAAATTGGCACTAGCCACATCTATTAAAAAAATTAGAGTTTTCAAGCAAAGATGCTCAATTTGATTCAAGTGAAAACTAGAAGAGTTCATAGATTGGAACATGGCATTCTCACATATTTTCAATGCAAATTCTAAATATAAACAGTTTCATCATCCAAATTAATTGAAACATCTTTAATTCATGTCAATCGAATGGTAGAAATGTTTATTTACGATTATACACTTAAGAACGCATTTGACACTATTTTCTATCTGTCTATCTATTTATCTATCTATATATCATCTACTGTTGGAAAAGGCTTAGTTTTGTTTATGGTTATTGATTGATTGTGAAGTCCTTGGTCGGGCATGTGGAAATTCACTAAAACAAAATGATCTTTTTGAACTTCCTACTCTTCCCTTGCTCATAAATCTCCTTGAGAGGCGGCAACAACACAGTAGTGTTTTGATACATTCTTTTGTTTAACGAAATATGATCATAGAACAGCATTCTTTGTGAATTGCATGTGGAATAGAAATCTTATAAGCAGCACAAAGAGCAATAGGTCACCTGGCTCGCGGGTTGGATCTCAAGTTAAAGGTTGTGAGTTCGATACCGATGGCAGTTGTCATCGAGTACAGGCTTTGGCCTCCCCATTGTACCAAATAAACAAGTCTTATAAAGCAATTTTAACTTGTCTCTATGTGCTTTTAAGCTCATATTCAAAACAATATCCTGGTATTGCCTAAAAGAACCGCGTATATTTCACATGTAGATGATCATTCAATAATTAAGCAGTATAAAGAAAGTTTACATCAGTTTATGAGTTTAAGGCCAGGGCAAGCTTGGGTTAGGCAGACCCCTACCTACCAGATGCACAAACGGGTATTGAACTCATGACCATCTGTCAGAAGGCAACACTCTAGCCAGTTAGCTATGCCCCTTCGGGGCAGAACAATTCATCTTTTCATGGTGAGCTTCACGGGCTGACAAGCCGATCTAGGAACCGGTAGAACGAGCCGATCTACTAGCGGTGTCACCAGTCCTAGTTCCATCTTACGGCAACCAACAAGATGGACTTCTTGTTCTCGACTAATTGATACTTGCATGTGCTCTTCAATTTACACAAAGATCCAGTCTTCGGTAGAAGCGGTTAACTTGAAAGAACCTTCAAGTTGAAGGTCATGAGTTCGATACCCATGGCATGTCAGGTAGACTCCCATAGGGTGCATGTTTATACTATATGAAGCTATTTAAGCTTCATTCAATCAGGCAAAGCCAGTTTCTAATCAGTCATGTATTTAAGGGTTTGCAAGCATTGAATAACTTTGTTTGAAGCTATTAAGGGTTTGCACTCATAGCGTTAGCTTAACGATAGGGTGCTCTAGTGCCGTTGCTACTGGTGGGGAGTTCGACTCCCATAGGGTGTGGGTGTGTGTATGTTAGACTTTGGCCTCTTCTTGTAAAAAAAAAAGCACAGTTACTAACCATCTAAATATGTTGGATGAACCTTGGGTTTGTTTGATGCTTGTGTCGAAGCTGTCAATTGTTCAGAGCCTCTAGAAAACCCCTGATTTATTTCGACGGTTGCCACCCATCCAAATATCTACGCTACGAGTCTAAGGACCAGCCTTCCAAAAGCTGTGCTCAAAAGGAAACAGCCATTAATGGTGACTTCATCAAGCGAACACTGACCCAAAAGACTTGGGAGAACACTGTAGCATGCATCGTTCTCAGCTTTGAGCAATGACAAGATCACAGTCAAAGTCTACATTTCAAGCGCATTAATTGATTGGTGTTATCATCGTCATTAGTGATATAAATGGCTCTTTTGGACATTTGGAAATCAAAATGCAGCCATTTTCTGCACTCAGAGCATTGATTCATCTGTCAGGGGACTCAACTCCAAGTGGAAGGTCGTGAGTTCCATATCGGGGACATGCATACCTACTTTTGAGTAACAAAAGCAAGTTTTTAAGAAGAAAGCCCCCAAATTTTCTATAAATATTTGTTTTAAATTATTTTAACTAAGAATTTCCAACGAAAAAGTGAGAAATTGGTGCTTTAAACATGGAACCCTCATCTATTTTTTTTAAATGGGACATCCCTTTTAGGACTAATTATTACCAGTGTTCAACACACGTGGGGAGCATGGATCTTCCTCAAAGTTGATTAATGAACAGAGAATGGAACACAAAGGAAGGAAACTTGGGTTTGAAGGCTTTGTCTCTTTGTTCATTTTTTTAATAATAATAATAATAATAAACTTATGTTGCACGCTTGGTGTGGCAAAACCAAGGTCAAGAAGAAGCGGCAAGAGTTGGTCCCAAAGAGAGTGCTCAATTTGGGGGCCCATGCTTTTATGATGCTCATATGCAGGTTTTGACTTCGATTCATCCCCACTGTCATTTATTAAGGGTTAATCCCACTGTTCTCTGCATAGCAGTAGTTGGTGATGATGGTAGGGAATTCGATTCCCAGGGGGTGCATGCATAGGTGTGTGACAGGCTTCGGCCTCCTCTTGTAACCAAAAAATCTCTGGTTAATGGAAAATACTAAAAATAACCATGCTGTGTCTATCGATTTAGACCACTTCAACTTACATTTCTCGGTTTCAAATTTAATTTTGGAAATGCTTGTTTGGAATTTCAGATATAAAGATTTTATTTACCATGAAGACTTTTACAAAGATGCTTGAAGCATTGAAAGGAAATAATAAAATATGATCTTACTTTTTCAGTTGAGTTAAATGTTAATACAACACAGGATCCAGCGCAATGGCTACAAATAGAGAAAGTTTGGGATGGTTCGGTTTTGGGTATGTCATGTGTTGCAACTTTGCATACAACAACAACTAAGCTTTTTCCCATACTAGACAGCCACATGGATTCTTTGTTTTCGCAGAGCATGTACCATTGTTAGCAGTTAACTCACAATAAGATGGATCATTCTTTATTGTTTCTTTTCAACACTTTTGTGGTTGTCCTCTAACTTTTTTAATACTTTAAAAATCTATTTTTTCATACGTTCTTAGAGGTTCTTCTTTTGATCTTCTTTCTATATGTTCAAACCACCTTAACCGATATTCTCTCATTTTATCCTATATTGATGCCACACATAATTTATTTCTAATAACCTCATTATGTATACGGTCTTTTCTATGTGTCGCAACTTCGAATGAATCGGAAAATTTTCATTTTTGGCTACTCTTTTTGTTCTTCTTTTCTTGGTAGGTACAATGAGAGATGGATCCATGAAGAATGCCCCGGGATATCGAACTCATGATCTTCAACCGTATATTGCTCGTTTTGCTGCTGCTGTTTTAATTTGTCTGAACTGAATTGACATATTTTTCCTTTTCTTTTCTGAACTGCTCTAAAAGACGCTTACTAGACAAGCATATTTCAGGAATCAAACTCGAGACCTTCAACTTAAAGGTCCTTATGACACGATTTCTTACCAAAGCAGTCATACATAGCTCAACACAATAAGAAGAGAACAAGGGGAAACAGGAACTAAAATAGGCACTTGCTTGTTTTGCAGTCTACAGGATGGGGTGGGTGCAGTTCAACGATACTCCCTTATTATCGCAGTTAAAAAAACAGGTTGAGAAGAAAAAGTCAGGTGCCGATTTTGAGGCCGGTTTTGATATTAGAATCCTCTTTCTTAGGGGAGAAAACAAAAGACTAAAAGCATGAGGGCCAGTCAACGAAAGTTGCATCACAACACTCTCATTCGAAAGCAAAGTGGGTGCCCGCTATGGTGCCCGGATCCTCCTGTTCTAAAATTGCCTGAGTTTGCTGGATTCCAACTTCTAACCTTAGAACAATAATACCGAAAGATGGAGGGGGCCAATTGCAATTAATATTTGATGAAGAGCTAAAATAAATTGGGACGTATTTAAATCTCTATTACAAACTTTATCATTTTCAGATTTTGAGGGTCCATCTATTTAAAAGATCCCAAAATGATATACCCCTGACAAATGATTTATAATTCGAGGGAATAAGAACGAGGAAAAATGCTTCCTTTTGAGATCTAAGTTGGGGCAGGTCCTCTTTTGCCAGGAGAATACCAAAAAAAAGAAACGAATTCATTATATATGTGTGTATGTGTGTGTTTATGGAGATTTTGTGTTTAAACCCATATTAAATCTTTACTTTCCTTGGTTCGAGTGGGGATAATGAGAAAACTCTGTACCACCATACGTATGAATTACTTTTAGTTATTGTACATCCCCAAAAGGCTGCTGAAATTGGAGCTCCTTCGTAACACAGGATTTAAGATTTGTAATCCTTCTTCAGTCAACAGTTGCATTGAGATTCACTGTCTGAATTTTTCTTGTTGGTAAATTTCTATAAGTTTGATCATATCCTTGTGTGTGGCCTTGTTATGTGAAGCTTAACTGCCTTGCTTCCAATACCAAACTCTCCTTATTATCGGCCTAAGCTCCGGCGGCAGACTCCCTGCAAGGAAGCATAAAATGGCATCGGTGACTGTGATTCATGGGGGAGTGCAGCTTTCAGCTGAGCTCTCTACGGTGAAATCTTCGGTTCTATATATATATTCGCTTAACGTATACAATCAAACTGATTGAAAAGAACGGAAAAAGTATTCTTCCTTCGTGGGAACAGAGAGAGAGGAAGAGGGGGAGAGAGAAGGGATAGATGGAGGAGAAGGTACATGAATCACAGAAGCAGCTGCAGGTTGATGAGGTGATGCTGCCGGGGTTCAGGTTTCATCCAACAGACGAAGAGTTGGTGGAGTTTTATCTGAAAAGGAAGATTCAGCAGAGATCCCTCGCTGTTGAATTGATCAAGCAGCTCGATATCTACAAGTATGATCCGTGGGATCTTCCAAGTATGTTTGGCTGTTTCCTCATCTCTGCTACCATACGTAGCTTGCATCGATTCTTTTGTTAGAGAACGCATCAAGTTTTTATTAGAAACTCAAATTCGGAAATTTCTCTTCTCTTTGTGAAGTTTTGGAATTAATCAAATCTAACGAGTTAGAATCTCTCTGCTCTTATTGATTGAAGATCTGGCTATTGTCGGAGAGAAGGAATGGTACTTCTGCTGCCCGAGGGACCGAAAATACCGAAATAGTGCCCGGCCGAACCGAGTCACTGGAGCAGGCTTCTGGAAGGCCACAGGAACAGACAGGCCCATCTACTCCTCTCAAGGAACCAAGTGCATTGGCCTGAAGAAGTCTCTGGTTTTCTATAGGGGGAGAGCAGCCAGAGGAGTCAAAACAGAATGGATGATGCATGAATTCAGGCTACCCTCTCTCATGAATCCCACCTCCGCAACCAAGAGGCCCCTGGATGAAAACATCCCACCCAATGTGAGTCGGTCAAAAATAAATACACCCGTCTTCTTAGTCTCTCTCTCTCTCTCTCTCTCTCTCTCTCTCTCTCTCTCTCTCTCTCTCTCTCTCTCTCTCTCTCTCTCTCTCTCTCTCTCTCTCTCTTTATATATATAGCTGAATAATGGAGATTTATATAAACGGTGGTTTCCCTTATATGGCTGATCAGGATTCATGGGCAATCTGCCGGATATTCAAGAAAAACAATTCGACGCCTCAGAGAGCGCAGTCTCAATATTCTTGGCCATCCCCAGAAATTGAAACAGATCTCCACTCAAATGCATTACTCCTTCCAAGTGCAAACAACTCCAATAATCTGCTTAGTATCGAGATAGACTCGTCTTCTCAAGAGAGTACAGGTTCAGGGATCCAATTCTCCTGCAACATCAATGGTTTGCAAACCTCCTCAGCGGCGATGCACTTCTCATCTGTCGATTTTCCGGCGTACAACAAACCAATGATGGAAGCCAGAAAAGGAACTTCTGCATTGTCAATTCCATGGACAGAGGCCTCCTCTAATGTCAACTTCTCACCAATTGATATGCTTGTAAGCCTCTCTTCAGGCTTAAATGGTGATGATACCAACAAGATCGCAGCGCGGATCAACTTAGGACAACATCTGACCCAACCCGAACCCAGTTTGCTGCAGCATCACCAGCAGAATGAGGGAGATGAAACATTCTTGAGGAAGCCTTACAGTAACAGCTTTGTCAATGGCCAGTTGGCAGCACTTGGTTTCCCCTTCAGTCTGCAGCCGAACAGTTCTGATCAGTGGAAGCCCAACTTATCATGGGCTTACTCCAGCCACATGTAACGCTGAAATGTCCACCACTTGACGTAGAAAGAGGCTGTATATTAGATAGCAGCTGAGTAGAGAGGAAGATAGTGATATAGTTCAACTTGTTAATTAACATTTCTATATATACACATGCATGGCTAACTCAGAAATGAAAGCGCGTCTATAGCCTTCTCAAGTTCGTTAAGACGCTTGAACATTTGCATATCCACATTAAGAAGAGAGAATACATATATATATATATATATAGATAGATAGAGAGAGAGAGAGAGAGAGATCATAGTCCATTCACTCACTCGGTCAATAATGCTAAAATCTTTTAAAAGATCTCAACCCATACATCATTGATAACAATATATAGAGAGCATATAGTCTGATCGCATACTCATTGATGCTAAAATCTCTTAAAAGATCTCAACCATACACCATTGACATCTCTAAAGCAAAAGAATATCCGGTGTATATAATATACTTAGAAAAAAATATACTACAATACCTTTTGATATTTAAAATTTAAATTTCAATCATTGAAATCATCAATCAAACGGTTGAGATCTTTAAAGATGTTTGAGTATGGATGTATATACTCATTTATCATATTATGTATATAATTGGATCTTGTCTACTAATGTTATTCATTTATGTCTCATCATTGTTTTTTCAGTGATAGTGATATGCGTTATGAGTATAATTTCGAAGATCATAAACGTTTTTTACAAAATAATAAAAAAAAAATTATTACACATATAACACTGAAAAGTAATGTTCACATATAAGTGGGCAACATCAGCACACGATCTAGTCACTAATATATATATATATATATATATATATATATATATATATATATATATATATATATATATATATATATATATCATCTCTTTTAAAACTTATTGACCAGGCCCGCACATGTGAACCCCACCGTATTACACAGGGTGAAAGAGACATAAAGATTGTCATTTCAATCGGCTCACAACCTCAGCTGGTTTGATCAAGAAAGAGAGTAGCTAATAAGAACTGAGATTTCATCACTTGCTCTGTTATCCCTTTGTTTGCTACGTTCTCTTATAACATTATTAGTTACATCGTTACCACATAAATCATTAGTTAATAGCGTCACTCGATTTTTGGACTAAGGTGATAAAGAGCATAAACCACGGGCACGAGCACATGGTACCCAAAGTGGATTCGGCTAAAACCGCATGGCGCTAACGTGAACTTTTCCCTTGAAGCAATCTGCAAGAGAAGTTTACGAGCACAAGCCTAAATAATCAGTTATTTCTAAATACCACGTAATTGTTGGATGCATTACTGTTAACGTTTTCAAAGTATACATCAAACTGTACTTTAGATGTAGAAAAAACATTTTGTATTCATTCTATGTGAATTGTGCCTCCCACTTTGGCTTTGTGAGGCAGAGTGAGGATGTTTTCAAGGAGGGATGTCATCAATTAGTTTTTTAAGGGTTAACCATCAAGTTACACGTTTTTCGGGCAAGAACAATTGATGTATTCTTTGAAAAGTTGAGCATTTAAATGCAATTTCTAAACCTAAATGATTTATTTCTTGATAACCGATAGTTGAGTTTGTATTTGTATCACGCCCTGATTGAACAGTGCAGGCGTTTGTGACCGGTGCTTAGTCGTTTTGGCTTCATTCATCAAGGTTGCAATGGTTGCTTGGAAGGAAAGATACAACATACAAAAGAATATTTGAGAGGCAGTAAGGAACTTGAATAAACGCAAAGTGATTTATTGATAGCAAAAATATGTGTGGTCTTAGAATTTGAAACTCTTACTGAAAAGAGTGCTCCCCGTCTTATGCAAGGTCCATGACTAAGTGCTAAGGTGTCATAGTGTTCTCACATAGGAGATTGGTTACACAATCATGTTAAAGTTCGCAGTTAAAGCTCATATTCTCTCTCGCCGAAACGTTTGATGTCCATGGCAAACTCACATGTAAGTGATGTTCTCTCATCCCTTTTGGAACAGGTATATGGTATACTTGTTTTTCCAACTTTCATCTTCTTTGTGTCTTTTTTACTTGACCAAGTGGTGCATGTCCTCTTTTGTCTTTCATATGATAGAGGATTCACTCCTTCTCACATACCAAAGTTGTCACAACCTGATCATTGTCATCAAGCAACGGGGTTGATACTTGTGACTGATGCTTAGTTGTCTTAGGCTAGACCAATCTTTACTAAGGTCATAGTGATTCAACGAAAGCAAAGACAACTCAAAACGATTTATTGATAGTAAAAGGTGCATGACCCGCTAACACACTTATAACTCAAATACGGAACTATTATTAAACACTAAAAAAAGAGTGATTCTTATCTTATACAAGGGCCTAAGACTAAGTACTAAGTTAGAATGGTGTTTCATGCATGAACTGGTTACACAACCATGTTAATGTTCACAATCGAAGGATCACATGTAGACTTCTCACCTTTCAAGTAATCAATTTCAGACCCGAGCAAAAACATGACCCTAGAAATTTGTTCATGTCCCCCCAAACTAACACGAAAAATAATGGCTTGTCCTTGAGTTAACTTATTACAATGGAGAGGCCGAAGCCAAATACATGCCCTAGATATCGAAATAATGGCTTGACCTGTTTTTAATGCAAATAAAAATTGGCATGACAAAAACATAAGTTAGAACACAAAATTAACACCCCTAGTATCACTTGCTGCTCTAGGAATTTAATTTTAGGTTTTCTTTATTCTGATCCTCGATGGTTTTTCATAAGAAATCTAGAGTTAGGGCAGGGCCCTAGCCACCCGATCGCACATAATGGACAAAAGAGACCTATGTTTCATTGGCACTCACTGTAGGGACTTAGTTGCGGATGATTAATCTGCCCTAGAAATGATGGCCGAGTTGGTCTAAGGCGCCAGTTTCAGGTACTGGTCCGAAAGGGCATGGGTTCGAATCCCATTTGATACTGGTGTGGATTGTCACGGAATGGAGAAACTTAGATAATCGCTTGCCGGATACCTCGTGAATTAAAATAATAATAATAATAATAATTTTTCCATAAGTTTGTATAATCCTTCTGAGCGAGTAATATATAACATCTAAAATATTAAATTTTACATATTAAAATTATCCATGCAACATTTTTAAGATATAAATAAAAAAGGTGAATATTTGATCTCTTAAATTTGAAAAACGTAGTCAACATTTCGTTTGATTATAAGTTGACTAGCGATAAAATTTCCCTGGAAGTTAGAACAACCGGATATGGAGTGAAACAGTAAGAGTAAAACATAGTTTATAATATGATTTTAAATTACAGTTCACACCACCAGACATGCAATTATGATTTTAGACATCAATATTATGATTTTAGTAGTCTTTATAATTACATCATGATTATAATTATTAATAAATACATAACTGCAATTCACAATTATGATAAATATAAATGTAATATAATTACAAACAAATATAACTGCAATTACAATTTAAAATTATGATTGATAAGGCACGAGTGATGTGTTCAATATTGGGATACAATGACGCATGCAACATCTTGTCCACTTTAGCATTATCATTGTTTTAAGATCCATTAATAAGAAAATTAAGGATTTGTGATTTTATAAGATACAAGCATATGTATAATAAATCATATATATGTAATAATTTATATTATTAATTTTTTTTATTAATGGTTATTATTTGGTCCTCTACCCTATGTGGTAGTCTTTGAGCTATTTGATATTGGCGGAGAGTTTTACCTTTAGTCAACTTTCAAAGTGAAGACCATGACAAGGGTAAAAGGCAAGAAGTGAACACGCTTAACTTCTACTACTAAGGGTACTTAAATAGAGGTTCCAGTGATTATGGCTCACCAAATTTATTGGGCTTATAGGTTAATCTGGTCAGACGAGGCCAACCCAGCTTAACCAAGTTTATCGTGGGTATGACGAGTCCACACTTCAACACGGGCAAATAATGACGATATGTGAAGCTTGTATTAATGAATGATTAGACTTATCCCATGAGTTAGATCTACATGCGGTCCAGGTTTATCGGGCATCGGTCCTGACAAATTAGAGAATCACAAGGTGAATGACCGAGTTTTTCTCGAACTCTTCGTAATTTTTCAACTTTGTCCACTGGATAAATCCTCTAGAGGTGAGTGGTGAAGTGGATCTGATTTTGCTCTTGGTGTTTTAAGATTATATTTGTTCTTTTCATAATACTAGATTTTTTGTTTCAAGGTATTTTGAAGTATAACTTGAAAATATTTTTAGAAAGTACCGCAAGCTCAAAAATGCGACTATGTCCAAGATAAGGAAATACCTAGTTTTATCGAAGTTTTTTCAAGGTTTATCATATCAAGTTCCAATTTCTAGAGTTTTTCAAGAATTGTTTTAGTCTCGATTTTTTTCGACTCTTCATGCTTGTACTTCTCAATACTTAGGCAATTTCTCTCAAAATCAAAGTCTTTACGTGAGGTCTTTCTCTAAGAAATGAGGTATTTTTCTGCTATGCTCATTTTTAGGTAATTTCAATCTAAGAAATACGAGGTTTTTGGCATGCTTATGCTTCCTTTCCTTTAGGTTATTACCCTCCTAATCTAAGATTTTCCCTTCCAATACGAGGTTATATTGGCCTCTAATTCAAGGTTTTTTGCCTCTAATATACGAGGTATTCTTAGCCTCCCACATGAGGTCTTTTGTACCTCTAATCTAAGATTATATATTTGTCTCTAATCCAATATATTAAACCACTATTCGAGGTCTTATGCCAATAATCTAAGGTCTGCTTTGCCTCTCAATTCGATGTCTATTTTTCCTTTAATTCTAAGTCTTTCTTTGTCCTTAATCTAAGGCATTGTTTTGCCTCTAATTCGATGTCTTCCAAGCTTGGGCTAGTATTATATGAGTATCATGGATTGACCACAACCTCAGACTTTTCTCAATTTGGTCGATCTTGCAGTAGTGAGGCATCATGGGTTGACCATGACCTCGAGACTTTCTAAAATTTGGGCCAATATTGTATGGGTATCATAGATTGACCATGACCTCGAAATTTTTCTCGATCTCGAGTCGATCAAATATTGGATTATCATGGATTTGACTATGACCTCGAGAGATTTACTGCTTCGGATCGATTTTAATCTTAGAAATGCGACTTCCAGCATGTATCAAGGGCATCATAGATTGACCATAACCTTAGAGATTTACTTCTTAAATTGAGTCGATTTTAACCTTGGAGATTTTATCGAAGGCATTGTATCAGGCATAATGGATTGATCATGACTTCATAAATTTGTTTGAGCTAGGTCGATTTAACCCTAGGAATTTAACGGTAGCATGTATCTGGGTATTTTAATTGACCACGATGACCTTAAGATCATCTTAAAGGGGCGAGTCTTATATGAGTATCAACGAATTGACAATGACTTTGAATTTTTTCTGAGAAATTTGAAACTTTTATCATCCTACGAGCTTGAATCTGTCTTGCTGAGTTTTTGATAAGCAGAATTTTATCTCAAATTTTTGGTATGTTATATTATCATATTTTTCTTAGGCTTGTTTTTGTTGTTTGTATTTTTTTCAGGAATTTGTATACCTGATATTGTAATATTATTGGATTTAATTTATCCCATCTTAATCTTATATCATGTGAATAATTTGGACAATAATATATAATTAAAAATAAATATAATTAAATCTTTATACTTCGGTAAAATTAGTTGTATTGAGGTGTGATAAGATTGTTTTTCTATGAGTTGTACGAGTCTTGTCTCCTTTTCTTTTCCTTTTGTCTTTTTAGGATGATTATCTGTCATCTTCCATTGAAAGTCAATGACCACATAATTTAGAAATAGGAGTAATAAAATGAGATTTAATAGGCAATTTAATAAATAGAATTCCAATAACAAGGTGGTTTGAGGTGTGAAAAGAATGCCTGGATAATTCAAATAATGATAATTTTACCATATTTTTATTTCACATTATTTTTATATTATTTTTGATACTATCGATCATATCATTTTTTATTTTTTTTACTGAGATTTAATCAGCAATTATAATAAAAAATGTGAATAAAAATGGTTGATGATGAGATGGAAATATTTTTTGATATAATTTATCGACTATGTCTAAATAATATGGAATGATTAAAATATGCAAATAAATAATCTAAATGAAATATAGCTATGTGAGGGAAAAGAGGTTTAATAATATAGCTACCACGGGAGAATTATTACAATTTTTGAGAGGATTACCTGTACGTTAATAATATAGCTATAAATGAAATAATAGTAAATAAGTTTTTAATTAAATAAATAAATAATTAATAAATAATAGTAAATGAAATGAATGTTAATTAAATATAGTTATATATGTGAGGGATAGGGCTTAATAATATAGCTACCACGGGATATGTATTATGCAATATCAATTATAAATAAAGTTAATTTTGCTATATTTTTCTAAAAGTTCTTTATAATAATTTTTTAATACTAAATAAAAAAGTATTTAATAAAAAATAAATGAATGTTTAATGTTCTAAAAACATAAAAATCATTCAATATTTTTGCTATATTTTAATAATTAAGTTGATTAATAGGGTAATATTGTATAAAAAGATTTATAAATTATTCATAAAAATTAAATATGGTTATTGGTGTCGTTAAACACATAAAATCATGGCTAATATATGTTAGTTAAACGAAAAGAATGTCAATTCAGGAATAATAAAAAGATTTAATGGCACATAAAGAAATGGTCATATGTAATAATGTGAGCATTTAAAATAATGGTCATATGTAATAATGTGAAACAGTAATAAAATGATCATAATATGCCATAAAGCCATAATTGATGGCAATTATGCATAAACCCTCTCCATTGATGAGCATTTAAAATAATGGTCATATGTAATAATGTGAGCAAGTAATAAATGAAAATATACCATAAAGCCATAATTGATGGCAATTATGCTAATCAAACCTCTCCATTGATATCAATAACAACAAGATGGTATTACTCTGTGGCAGAAAATTGTACTCACATTATTTGCCAATTTCCCCATCAGCTGTGTAAGGTTAAAATCAAAACTTGGAACCTAATAGTCTAAAACTATAAACGACATTTAATGGCTCTCATGCTATTTTTCTTTATGCCCTCCTCTAGTGCCAATCTGTGGTAATTCTGACCGGAACATCATCAACTTGACAAAATGTATGACGACGAATAATTAGCTGCTAGAGGTATCACATCTTGCATTCAGGGGAGTATCTTCCTCATTAAACAATTAACAAACAACTTAAAAGCGTAAGAGTGAAATACTGACTACTACTAATTAGAAAAATTAAACACATATTAGGTGGGTTAATAAAGAATTTATATAAAAAATTTAAAGCAGTAAGATTAAGAAAATTAAAGCAGTAAGATTGAACGCCACTCACATATGCTTGCTGTTGCAGGCAATGTTTTGACCGAAAGTTGATGCTAATATCTTGGAAGGGATTACTGTTAATTAATGCCATGTAACTCACACAATGCATAATGCATATGAAAATTAGTACTATCACTCAACTAATGAATATTATTGTTAACATATTAATTAATAATTAATTCGTAATATCAAATCAAAGTTCCACGGGTAACATGACAAGCAAAAAATATCAAGTAATAATAAAGACAAAAATATAATAAATAATAGCCATCAATACCATAAAAATTATAAGAAAATATTTTATGTACAATTCAAAATATGTACACCATATTTAGGGGATACAATTTTCACCCTAACATTTGTGAACTTAAATGAAGACCAAATGTGTAAGCTTGACCAACTCCGTCGGCTTGGGGGTGTTTGTTGACATGAAAATCCTCTATTAAAGTGCAAGCAGAGATCAAAAAATCAAGCGGCCTTCCAAGAAACAAACATGATTAAGTTGGCGTTTCCAATGATCATTGGCCTGCCTAATCGGTAACTCGAGATTACAAGACAATTTGTGGAAATTATGAGACTGAGGGGCCTTGTTCAGCGACCAGGCAATTGTAGTTCCTCAGGCCTCCTTATCAATAACTTGGGTTTAAAAGAGTAGGTTAGATATGATTCTAAAAAGTGAACAATATGGAAATGGATTTTAAACAAAAGAACATCCTTTTATAAGTATGACAAACAGTGTGCAAGCAAGCCGAGCTACTCGAGTTCAACCCAAAGAAAGCTCAACCTCGACTCGACTTACCCGGCCTCAAGCTTGTCAGCACTCAAGCTCAAGCATGAAGATCCAAGCTCGAGCTCGAGCTCGAGCTCAAGCTGATGCCTAGCATTTCCTTAATTGAGTACAGTCGAGTTTTTCTTGTACTCAAGCTCAACTCTGCTCAATTACACCGTAACTCCACTCCCCCTTGCATCAAGTCCCAGCTCCCAAACACATACCAGGGTTTATAATGAAAACAAGCTTCCCCATTCCCACAGTGAAGAAAGAGAGTCCTAAAGCAAAGGGAGGAAGAGCTTTCACGGGAAAGCCTTCACCATTTACTACTTTCAACATTCCAGAATCATTTTTTCCTGAAAACTGTTGAGAACAGGGGAGGTTTGGACTCCGCTGCAATCACACACTCTGCACCCCGTTTGTCAAGGAGAGGCATAAAACGATGATGGTGCAAACACATCCTCAGCAGAACTATGAGAGATCTGACATTGAAAAATGAAATTAATTATGTGAAGCAATGAAAATTTCTGTGAGCATCCTACCTTGATAAATATCAAAAACAACAATGGCACCCAGTTTGCCATCACACGTTGAGAGAAAAGGACTACATACCAAGGTGTGAATCACAATCCACAGGAATTCCTGGGTCCATAAGAATACCCCAAAACTTTCAATATGATGCACTATATCACATCTCACCCACGGTGCACTGGTTGACGATTGACATGGCAAGAAAAAGACTGCCCAACAAAAACTCCTCGGGGGCTTTCTGTAACCACAATTGCATCATGAGTAGCATCCAGATTGCTAACAATGAGTGCCACCAGAAAATGGCTTAGAGAAGGATATCAATCATCTTCCTCGTCTCCTCCTTGACCATTAGTGCTTTTGCCCTGATAATGCAAAGAAAGGGATCATGAAGCATCTTCAACTTTGTATGGAAACAAGAACTATGTGACAACTAGATACTTAGAAGAAAAGAACAATGTTAAAGCCATGGATTCCTTCTATTTACATGACTCAGATTCAAATGTTAACCAGGTTCATGAGAACCCATGAGCTCACTCCACCCCAAGCACAAGGAATTCTGACTCCCACCTAGTGCTACATGTGAGTAGTTGAGATTGACCCAAAATCACACAATATATTTTCAATGGACGGTGCACATTCCATTATAACTTGTTTTACTCAGAAAACATGTGTAGGAAAATGAGATACATCATGAAAAATAATAAATTGAAGCATGTACGTTGAAGAATAAAACATAGATTCATAGACATATGAATAATAATATGCATGTTTCCATCAAACGTCACTTGTTTTGCACCCAGAGAATTAACTCACCAGTAGAGCTCTCTGATGCACACTCGCATGTGCCATATTCGATTCCCAGGGGGGTGCATGCATTTGTGTATTAGACTTCAGCCTCCCTTTGTCCCACATTTTCGATTTATGTGTTTCTATGCTTCTATTGACCTTCATTTAGACAATATGCTTACAGTGCCCAAATATCCATCCTCATTCAAGTACCTCCATGAACGGCTTTTCGTTTTAAATTGCTCAAACAAGCTAAGTCAGCATTATTTATCAAAGCCAGAAAACTGAAGCAAAAGGAACTCTTTGGATCACACATTTCGTTCAGCAGCCCAGTCCCTAGCTACTATCGCCCATGCGTTTTGCCTACCCTTATACAGAGAACCATGTCCAAAATGTTCCCTTCACGCTTCAACCTGAGAGCTCAGACTTTCTCTGTAAGTTTCAAATTCTCTATTTCCTTCTGCTACAAATGAGCTTTGAATCTCTTCGATCTGGATACCTATTGGATGTTGTGAAACACACACCATCTTAGCTTATTTGATCAGTGAATTACAGACAACAGTGGATCTAAGATCCATTCCAACCTAAGAATTGAGAACCAGGAGGTGCAAGGGGAAGAGAGAGACTGGTAGTGCACTTGACACGAAACCCTAGACAGTTGAATGTGATTAAATACCAACCTTTTTAGCAAAGATCAGATATAAAGATCCAATCTCCTGTCGAAGGCATCCAAACATATTTAGTAATTTAGTGAACATAGTCGAATATGAGAAGCTCCCACTGCCACTTATTATACCTCTTTTGCTCCACTCCTTAGAGGCAATCTCACCATGCTAGACTGAATTCCATGCTTATTAACAATAATTAGCTCTACGTAGTATCTACAGTTCAGAGTGATAAATTTGGTTAACCCCAAGATATGTAATGTACTAAAGTTATTCAAAAACAAAATTTCTACTACTACTAAATTCACTGATTATTTCTTACCAAACCATTTCTAAACAAATTGAATTGAGGATGAAGGTGAGGGAATGGAAGCACTTTTATTGACGTTAAATCACCTTATCACTTCAAATACAAGGAGGGAGAGCAAAATCAGCGAGAAAATACCCTTCAATGGTAATACACTTCCCATTTCTCCTTGTTTTTTCCCTTTTCTGGGGAAGGTAGTTAGTGGCTGATGGGTGGTTTGAGTCATGAAGTAGTCATCCATGCGTGATATATGTAACCAAAATCATATGAGTGGTTATCCCAAAGGTCCAATACTTGCACTTCTTTTATGGAATTAAACAGAACTATTCAGAACTGATACTCGCCACAAACCTAAGACTCGTCTTGCTTTACTAAAATTGCAAATAAAGAAAGTATTAACTAACCATTCAAATTCAAGGAGTTCAGTATCTAGTTAGAAGCTTAATCGATTAACCATTAATAGCTTTTAACCAAAACTAAAATTAACTTCTGTATCCTTACAAAAGACATACACAAATTAGAAAGAGATTTGAAATTGTGACTTGCAGAAGAATAGATAATGGATCATATAACAACGCTAAGATAGAAAAATGAAGCACTTTTAAACATGAAGATGCCAATCATTAGCCATGTTAATTTTCTAAAAGACCTGTGAGAAGCTTTATTACGTTTTAACAAATTAAATTGAAGTTCACTAAACTCATTTAAAACTTGGGTCATCGTTCACCAAGAAAACAACCAAGGTTAAATGAATATGATAAAACCAGTGTTATCCGTATCGCAATGAACATTTATCGCTCCGTATCATGCGATACGGAGCGTATCACCCGTATGCGATACGCCCAAAAAAAATTCTAAAAAAAATTCTAAATTTTTGTTGAAGGTTTCTGGCCTCTCTTCACTTCTCTCCAAGGCATCCTCCGATATGCTTGTTTGGGATTGCAAAATGTGTATGTAACATATAAATTTGGGTTAGTAACGTTAGTTTATAAGAATTTTATTGAATAAAAATAATTTATAAACAAATAAAAATTGTGACAAAATCATTTCCCTTTCTGTTGCCAACTTTTAGGTATATTTGTGCTACCAGTTTTTAATTTCATGAAATCACAAACAATGAAGAACAATTTTGTGTCTCGGTTCATTGAGTGGGCATTTCACAACTTCACTATTCTAGGGTTCACCTTACGTGACTTCCATTGAGTCGAACATGATCAGCATGTGTGAGGCTTAACTCAGTATGTGAAGAGAGAAATAGAGCTTAAGCATTAGTTAAAAAGCTAGTCTCCAGCAAGAGAAAAAGAGGATATCATCAAGTAACAATATCTCATCAATGAGGTGTCATAGACTCTATAATCAAAGAAATGGAGCTCATCATTTTGCTCACATATGAAAATTAACAAATATGACAACTACATGTACAAAGATAGCAGTTTGTTAATTTTGATATAGTAGATGAGTGGATTATGGAAGATAACGAAGAAAATGCACTCCTTACCGAAGAAGACATTGCATGGATTAATTTGAAAGGATTGCAAATTGCAACAACATCATGAAGGAGATGATGATTTTGAATTTCAAGCAGAAAGTGGTGATTATGAGGATGGGGATCTTCAACAAGGAGCAAATTAAGATTATTTAGTTGATGATCTTGATTACAATATGTAAAATGTAAATGTATTTCATTTTTTGCTTCAAATTATGTAAATTTGGATGCAAATCATGCAATTGTTCAATGTTGAGTGCTCATTATATGAATTTAAAGCAATTACCAGATTTTTCCAGATTTTTCTTGATTTTTTTCGGATTTTTACTAAATTTTAGTGATTATTTTTTAATTAATTTTTGTATTATTTTAATATTAAAGTACGATACGGGCGATACGATACGATACAATACGCCCTTATCGTGGAGCCCAACGATACGCGATATGATACGCGTAAGACAACACTGGATAAAACTGGACACAAATAATTATCGATGATGCTTGTTGAAATCCATCAAAGCAGGCACAGCAAGCATGACAAAATATCATACAAAGAAGTGCAGCAGATGCACATGTCACAGTCAATGCAGCATTTAATGGACAAGGAATCTTACATGTTCATCATCTTCATTGTCATCTTCTTCTTCAGAATCAAATTCCTCATCAGCCTCCTGCAACATCAAGACATTTAGATGTAAAAAAGGAATACAGACTAAGCAAAACAGATGTTATGAAATGTACAATTTTCTTACATTGTTGAAGTATTTTAGAGGGTTAGGCCACAAGTCCTCCCTTATAATCTCTGCAACCTAAAAGCACAAAACAATATGCGTTTGCAAACCACAGTCAATGACTACCCAGTGGTACTAATTACTAAACAATGATTGCTACACTGTTTCTGTAGCCATGATCTGGAAGCAGATGACAGTTGTTCCAATGATTATTAGAGAGAAAACACAATCAAATAGTCAACAGCTATGACCACCCATGATGCAACTTCAAAGTGGACTATTTCTGAACACAGACTGGTGTGAACAGTCATTGATCAAAGGTAAACCCGTCCAACTGAGACAAAAGCTACCTACTGATCAAAGAAAAGGACTAGGGATCAAATAATCAGCAACTATTACCACACATGATGCAACTTCAAAGTGGACTATTTCTGAACACAGAGTGGTGTGAACAGTCATTGATCAAAGGTAAATCCGTCCAACTGAGACCAAAAGCTACCAAGTGATCAAAGAAAAGGACTAGGGATCAGTGCAGAGGACTCTAATCCCTTTTATCTGGCACAAAACAAACCACAAGCATTTCAAGCACCTTTTACAAACATAACGACTGCAAAACAAACAGAAGTACCAAACATAAAATGTTTGACATGCTTGAAAAGAACTCACATGTATCAAGCCAAGCTCAAACTATTGGAGGGTCCAAGGTAAATGACAAGAGCTACTTGTTTACAAGAAACATGCTACTGTCAAAGGACAAACGCAGTATAATCTGAACTCTAGATTTTGAGGCCTATCTTAAGTCTTAATGCCTAGAAAGAAACTACATGATTTGATCTCAATAATATTTTGATTGCAAGTCCTACCCTTCAACATTTTTGTATACACACTATTATGTTGGCATGAAATATATAAAAGCAACTCACTCTTAGTTAAGGAGTTGGTTCGTTGAAATTATTTGCAAAGTTTGAACAGACACTTTATGAGCGGAACCACATAAACCTCTTTCATATTGCAACAGATGATGCACCAACAACTCCAACAGGCCCATTTTGCAGAGTCATGGATTGCAGTTTCCATTAATGGCATTCAACCAGTTACCACAACAAGTTTGACGCATTTCAGTGACAATTAGATCAATCAGAAACTACAAGAATGTTTACAGCTACCTCATCATGGAGTCCATCCACAATCTCATCCCTTTGTTGTGTTTCACTAAACCATGTAAAGAAGCTGCATCACCCGATAGAATTACAAGTTAAGATGTATCTGAAATGAGCTGTATAAGAAATAGAGCATGACATCATAACATCACAATGTAGGAACCAATGACATGATTTTCAGGAGTGAAGAGTATGAGATAACATCAAGAAGACAACTTCTCAAGAGAATATAAGAAAGAAGCAGATCAGAAAGGGCCTCCAGATTCCTTAATTTAGAATAAGTGGGAAGAAAAAGCCACATAAGATCACTTCTGAATCTGCCCTGCATGATCTTCAGATTTGATCATTTACCCAGAGACATGGCACCAGTGCCAAAAATAGGAAATCAGAAAGAGAAAATGTCAGAGCATTCTATCATTTGATGGACAAAATCATGGATAACTTGTTAATGTAATAGGGTGGCACGGGCCATTAGGGCCCGTGCACCATTTGGATATGGCCCAGGGCCACTAGGGCCCTAGCCACAACCATTGGAATCCCAACGGCAAGTGTTGGCCGGCACTAGTTGTTGTGTTATTCACATTGGCCTCCAATGTACATCTTGTAAACTCTATAAATACCCTAACACACTCTGAATAAGATATGTTGTCATCGTCCAGCTTTTGCTTTGTGTTTGACTTGCTTCCGCTCTCTTGATTGATATATTTGAGTTTGACACCTATACTGAGGTGACTTGGAATCTTGGCGATTTGTCAAAGTTGCATCGTGAGCACCAACTTTCGATTATTAACATCAACTTACATGGTATCAGAGCCTCGGATTGAAGGAATTGAGTGCATACCAAACTTGAGGTTAGTCCAAATATTTTGATTTTGCATGGAATGAAAAGCAAAAATGAGATGTTTTGATGTATCCTTGACCTAAAATGTTATCAAAGTTCGGCTAAGACCATGAAAAAATATTTTTTGTCAAAAGATTTTTGGGATTACATTGATGGAACCATACAAGAACCAATTTTGAATATTGATGGTTTGAACGATGATGAGATTATTAAAGCTCATGAAAAATATAAGCAACACTTAAAAGTATGAGAAAAATGAATGCAAAAATTACTTAGATTATTTGTCAAAATGTAGATAACAAACTTAGAAATAGAATTAGTGCTTTCGAAAATGCATTTGAAACTTAGAAATATTTAAAGAAACTCCATTTTCAAGATGATTTTGTTTTTCAAATTGATTTGATAGAAAGAATGATAATGCTTAAACAAGAAAATTTAAGCATTAGAGACTATCACAATGAGTTTTCAGAATTATGGACCGAACTAAGAAGTTTTGATAAATTTGAAAATCTTCATAAATTAGATGAATTTCAGAGTGTTTGGACAATCAATATTTCTTTTTGTTTATGCGTGGGTTAAGAGATGAATTTGAAAACATTAGATCAAATTTAATACATAGAAAACCTAGACCTAGAAGAGACTCGTTTTAGGCCGACCTTGTTATACCTTGTTATTGAGGAAACAAGGTTAAAAAAATATGAATGTTGCCAAAGAAGCCGTTCTTACCGCATCCAAACCGAGAGCTAACTTCAAGACTTACAAGCTTCCACGTGCGAAGAATGCCGAAGGAACATCAAAGAAGCCCATGGGTCCGTGACCTAACAAAGACATCATTTGTCACTATTGCAAGAAAAGTTGACACATCAAAACCACTTGTCCTCTTCTCCAGAAAAAATTTGGAAATGTGAGAGTCGTGGAAGAAAAATAAGGAGGAGTCTTACCCAACAATATTAAGGCATACATAGAAGAAATAGAAGAAATGTTCAAGGAAAAAGCAAGCATCTCCGGGAATGCTCTATCCACCTCTCAAGGTATACCTTGGTTTTTAGATTTTGGTGCTTCTTTTCATACGACTCATTGTGAAAATTCTTTGATTGAATCTCGTGAAACCGTTGAAAAACATGTATTTACATCCGATGGTACAAAACTTCAAATTAAGAAAATAAGAAAATTTAAAAAAGAAAAATTTTAAATCCAAAATGTAAATTTTATACCTAAACTTAACTTTAACTTACTTTCGGTTGCTCAAATCTGTGATAATGATTGTATAGTCATTTTTTCATCCAAACATTGTGTGGTGCAAGATCACATATCGAGGAAGGTGATTGGTCAAGACCATAGAGAAAGTGGACTATATAGAATGGATTATCTTGTTATGCCAAATTTTGAGTCTTGTAATGTAGCCCAAGATGCTACTCTTTGGCATAAAAGACTTGGGCATTTTGATTTACAAAAACTATGTAACATTCCCTTGATGAAAAAAATTAGAGAACAAAAGTTTGAATGTAAAGAGTGTATTCTTGGAAAAATGCATATCTCCCTTTTAGAAAAAGAAACTATGTACCGAACAAAGCTTTTGATTTAATATATTCGGATGTTTGGGGCCCCGCACCCATTGTTTCTAAGGGAGGAGTTCTATACTATGTATATTTGTAGACGACTTTACTCACTTTACTTGGATATATCTCTTGAAACATAAATCAGAAGTATTTAAGAAATTTGTAATCTTTTACAACATGATCAAAAATCAATTTGGAGCCACCAATAAGATTTTTAGATTGGATTCAAGAGGAAAATACATGTCAAATGAATTCCAAAAATTTATTGAATCAAATGGGATTTTTTATCAAAAGTCATATACTAAAACGCCTCAACAAAATGGCTTGGCTGAAAGGAAACATAGACATATTATAGAAACATATCGAACTATGTTAATTGTCAGTAATGTTCTTAAATTTTTATGGGAAAAAGCTACTCTTACTACCGTTTATCTTATAAATAAAATGCCTTCATCTAATCTTGAAAATATGTCTCCTTTTGAAAAATTATATAATATTTCTCCCTATAATGAAAGACTTAGAGTTTTTGGATGTAGATATTTTATATGTACAGATAAAAATGATAAACTGTCACCTAGGGCTATTGAATGTGTATTTCTTGGTTATGTCATAGACAAAAAAGGTTATAGGTGTTTTGATCCAATTGATGACAAATTATATGTTTCTAAGGATGTAAAAAATTTTGAGAACGATGCCTACTATAAGTCTAAATCCTTAGAAAATTTTGAATCTTCCATATCTTAAGATTTTTTTATCTAGAAGAAGACGATGATTGTGACTCTGTAGATCATCCGGATAATTCTCTTGAGAGTAGTGATGTTCCGAATACAATTGTTGATTCCCAATCCATTGTTGAATCCTTTCCATTACACTATACACGACGTCATAGATAACCTAATTACACATGTCTAGAACCTAGGGTCTCAAAACCTCCCCAATGTTTTGTTTCTTATGAATCTTTTGAACCTCAATGCAAAAACTTGATAGCAACTCTTTATCAAGTTAAAGAACCCAAGTTTTATCATCAAGCCAAAGGTATTCCAAAATGGGAAGATGCTATGAAGGATGAACTCAATGCCCTAGACAAAGCTCAGACATGGACAATTGCACACATACCAAAGGATAAGAAGGTTATTGGATGTCGATGGGTCTACAAAATCAAAACCCATAGCAATGGTCATATTGAGAGATATAAAGCCAGACTAGTTGCAAAGGGTTATGCTAAGAAAATGGAATTGATTATGATGAAACATTTTTCCCGACTGCTCTGATGACCACAATTAGAATTCTCATAACCCTTAGTAACATTAAGAAATGGGATATATATCAACTTGATGTTAAAAATGCTTTTCTAAATGGTTATTTGATTGAAAAAGTTTATATGACTCCTCCTCCTGATTTTAATGTTCCTCTTATAGATTGCAAAAAGCTTTGCATAGTTTGAAACAAGCTCGTAAGGCTTGGTTTGATCGATTCGAAAAATTCATGCATTTGCATAATTTTACAACTTGCTATACTGACGCAGCCTTGTTTGTACGCAAAACAGAATCAGGTATTATTATTCTACTATTGTATGTGGACGATATAATCATCACTAGGAGTGATAAGGCAGGGATTATAGAGGTTAAACGTTATCTTCACCAAGAATTTGACATGAAAGACTTAGGCCTTCTTTATTATTTTTTGGGCATTGAAATTACTAAAAACAATTATGGATATTTTATGTCTCAGACAAAATTTGCAAATGATATCATCGAAAGGTCTGGTCTCACAGATACCAAAATAGTAGACACACCAGAAGTTCTAGGTATCAAGTTAAGATCCACTGATGGTGAAAAATTAGTTGATCCACCCCGTACAGACAACTCATAGGTGCTCTTACCTATCTAACTATTACCAGACCAGATATTTCTCATTCAGTTCATACAGCGAGTCAATTTCAGTACATATGAGTGTTGTTTTACGTAAAATTCGATATATTAGAAATACTTCTAACAAGGGGGTTCTCTTAACTTACTCTTCGTCTTTTGATTTATATGTATATACGAATATTGATTGGAGTGGAGATGTAAAAAATAGACACTCTACGACTGGTTTTTGTGTTTTTCTAGGTGAATCCCTAATCTCCTGGAAGTGCAAGAAGCAACCGAAAGTGTCACTCTCATCTATATACGAATGTTGATTGGGGTGGAGATGTAAAAAATAGACACACTACGACTGGTTTTTGTGTTTTTCTAGGTGAATCCCTAATCTCCTGGAAGTGCAAGAAGCAACCGAATGTGTCACTCTCATCCACTAAAGCTGAATATTGAGCCATGGCTACTGCTGCGATGGAGATTTCCTGGATTATAGCTATTCTAGGAGACATGGGAGTTACTTTGCAACATCCTGCAACGATGTATTGCGACAACAAAAGCGCTATGTATATTGCATCCAACAATACCTTCCATGAAAGGACGAAGCACATTGAAATGGACTGTCATTTTGTTCGTGAAGAATGTATGAACAAGAAGATAATATTGTGTTATGTTACATCAGAGATGCAGCTAACTAATTTCTTCACCAAATCTCTCTCGGCCACTCGTTTTCAGTTTTTGTTGGACAAACTATCAGTATATACACCGTCAGTTTGAGGGGAAGTGTTAATGTAATAGGGTGGCTGGCCCGTGCACCATTTGGATATGGCCCAAGGCCACTAGGGCCTTGGCCACAGTGGTTGGAATCCCAACGGCTAGTGTTGGCCGGCCAACACTAGTTGTTGCACACTATGAATAAGATATATTGTCATCGTACAGCTTTTGCTTTGTATTTGACTTGCTTCTGCTCTCTTGATTGATATATTTGAGTGACACCTATAATCGGGTAACTTGGAATCTCGGCGATTTGTCAAAGTTGCATCGTGAGCACAAACTTTCGATCATCAACATCAATTTACATAACTACCCCAGCTACAGACTCAACTTTGAAAGTGGAAATTGTCACAAAGAAAAGAAACTAAATGAGATAATAGGCACGATAAGAGCTACCTGTCCTCAAAAAATGGCCGCTTGTTCCCTTTCTTCTCATTAGCAACTCCATTAACAATATCCTTGAAAATTGTAAACATAATTAGACAGATGATAATATAGAAGATATTTCATAGAAAACATTCAAGAAACATCTCATAAAACCAAAAACGTATTGCAGATAAACTGAATGAACATGTTAAATACCATTACCATTCCATTTTTCCATCTGATGTTTGTACCAGTAATTTTTGGCATGCCTTCTTCATCAAAAGAATATGTTTTAGTAAGGTTGGTATCTTCAAAGTAAGGGTTAGATGAGAAGTTCTGCAGAAATACAGTCACAAAGATCATAAAATACTTGGTGTTACTTGGTACTATTATCTGACAATATAAAATTGAAAAGGCCTGCATAGAATTAGAACCCAGTTCCACTTATTATCATTATTATCGTTTAAAGGTCATATAATTAAGGATAAAGAATGTTTCAACTGAAAAGGAGAAAGGAGACTCACAAATGTGATAGTATATCCTGACTTCACATCTTTGCAGTCATCCACATCCAATGACTTTAAGTATTTGAAAATCTACAACAATCAAAATACATGTATCAATAGATCGGATCCATCTATAGAATATTATCTCAACGTTCATAGGTACTAACTCAGTAGGAAATATAATATCCAAATATCAATGAGTACAGAAACAAGTGCACTGAGCTAATTGCACAGCACATCATGCAGGCGTATAAGACAGCAAACCTTCTGGTCCTCTTCATTTAAAAGATCACAAAGAGCAGGATGGCTCATAAACTGCAAGTAGTAAACGTTCAAGGTTATTCCGTTGCACAAACCAACATAAACAGATTATCTGATCATGAAGATAATTCCCAGATAAATCCCATAACATCAACAGACAAGGAAAGAAGGAGATCAGTTTAGGATAAAATGGATCGAGATCAAACACAAACTGCAGTTAGCCAAAAGTCAGAAATAGACTGAATTATCTCGTTCCGCCTAATGTAAACAGGCCAGCGTATTTCATTGTACTTCTGCTCAACTTCCAACACCTTTTCACTTGCTTCCTCATTGACCTACAAAATTGGTAGAACATTGTAAAAATAATGTCAGACTAGCAAGAAATAAAGGAAATGCTGATTGAAATAATGGAGAAAAGTTGAAACCTGCATGCACTTAACCAAGAGATCAAATGATGGCATAGACATATTGATTGCAAAATCTTGAACTAGAATGGGGATTTAAATGAAAAGGCATTAATGTTGAAAAAAGGAACAGAAGGTTGACAATAATAGCATACTTCAGCTAATACTAGTAATCAAAGACATGCCTGCCAGAGAAATAAATACAAATATTGTTGCTAGGAACAAGCACAATCATAAAAATTTGGCATCTAAATAGCACTCAAAGTTGATTCTACATAGATGTGTGTCGAAACTTGATGAACCCAAAACAAAACACAGAAAATAACCACACTGCACTAACATCATCAAGTGTTATCATGTTTCGGTGAATAATGGCATCTGGAAGGAAGCAGCCGGTTTCCTACATATTACAGACTCTCTACAAATGAATTCAAGAACCATCTTCAAAATATCTAAAGAAACCATATATTTAACCAACAGACGCAAATCCACACTCTCACTGTTTTCTGGCTAACTTGCAAAATCTAGAACGGAGTTCCAAAAAAACGGGTGAAAGAAACAAACACTTGCCGTTAGTTAATGTCTGTTTACACAGTGTTTCCAAGTCACTTTTTTGCTCTTCTCAATGAAGGCATGTCCAAATTTTACCGGTTTAGAGGCAAAACCACCATATGTGAATCACTGGGTACGTAGCATCTGCTATGCATTACTCCAGAGCCTTCCATGTAACTCACAAGGCTGCCGGCTAAGGATAACTTAACAAGGTTCCAGCTTCTGAAAGGGATAAACCTTAATGGTTTTGAAACTCAAAATGTGACTTCCCAATAGGGTATTTTAGCTGCTCAGGACAGGTGAGTAGAAAACCTGATTGATGCAAATGATCATATAGGCGCACTTGTGCCTTAAATGAAAATTAGAAGGAATGCAAAACCACGTATGGCACACTAAAGGATTTCTCAACTATATGCTTCAATAACAACAGACAAACAAGGCAATCCACACTCCATCATCAGTCCCTTAGGGTTACCTTTAGTATAAGAAATCTCGCATACTGTGAAAACGAGTCCCAGGTGGAGGTACATTAAGCACTTGTTCAAATGCACGTAAAACATATTAAGTACCAAACTGCTGACCTTCGCCACCTTCATAACAGACGTAATTGAACACCAATTGGCTACCACGTATTAAGTCAGGTGAGCCTCCAGAAGTAAAGAAACCGAAGAGGCGAAAGATGACACAAACGATAAATATGTCGAAGAACAGTACAAGACCGATTTACCATTAACGCAGATGCATTCCGATATTCATTTTGAGAAACCTCCAGAAGATTTCCATGCATTCTCCACTTCAAAAACCCAACGATCACCAATTCTCGTTCTTTTCTTCAGGGAATGGATCCCCGACGTGTCAAAGCATGCGAGTACTTCACAAACACTCAAAAGAACAACTACCCATGAACACTAAGAGATTTTCCTTTTCGTAGGTGATCAACCAATGTGCCCAATTTCGGCGAACAAAATAAATGGACGATAAAAATCACAAACCAGCAATCACTACGAGACTCCCAAACATACAAACACATGCATATGAAGAGGTAGAAAGAGAGAGAGAGAGAGGTGTCATACCTTCTCCAATTCATCTTGAATCTCCTGAAGCTTCTCGATGGAGAGGACGAGCTCCTTGTCAATGTGCTCGTGCCCATCTTCCTCGGCGGGCTCAGAGGTCTTGGACCGTTTGCCCTTGTTATCCGTACCCATCTTCCCCAGAACCCCTCGTTAAACCCTAATTCCTCTCTCTCTAGCCGCGGCCGCAACGGAGAAAATTATGAAAGCCTGATGACTCTCTCTCTCTCTCTCTCTCTCTCTCTCCCTCCTTCACCCGCCACACAACGGGCTCCACTTTCCCGTCGAAACTCGTCAAGTTGTGGAGTAAGGGATTAATTACCACAGCTTACAAAACCTTGTTTTTGGGGTTGGCAACTGGCAAATCAGGTCAGCAGGTTGGGTCACTTCCGGTTCGGGTCAAAAGTTATCCTACCCGTTCTCTCCCCAGTTCATTGTTTTTCTTCAGGCCCAGACTGGACTCGATCGCATTAGGATTGTACCCGGGTCAGATCAAAGACCCATAACAGATATATATCGAATAAATAGGTAGTGGAAATTAAAGGTTGGTGTGTAAAAATTCTTCAAAGAAAAGAAATCGAGAAATTTTAAAGGATCCTTTTTTTAAAACCCCTTCAATTTTAAGGAAAAAAAAGCATGAAAAAATTGAGAAAAAAAAACAATCATTCGAGAACTTTTTTCTCGGATAGATATTCTTCTTTTTATCTTTTTATTAGTTTATGTTAGTTTTTTCCCCGTTCATTGTTACTTGAGTAGGGTCTACTTTCTTAAAACAATATACATAATTTAAATCCCAAGAATAAACCAAGATAGTTGCTCGAGGATTTTCAACAACCATTAAATTGTTTGAGCCTTATAAATAAACCTCAGAATAGAGGTCAACACCCTCTGGCAACCCGCAAACCCATTACCTACTAGCCTAACAGCATAGGTACAAGTTATGGTTCAGGTCAGTTTACAACTGAGTGCTGTTATAGAAACAGTCGTGTCTACCTTAATAGTGACTTGAACATTTGACCACTGACCCATTTCGAGGGAGACTTTGGATCAATTTGGGAGATCATCGGATCAATGAGTTTGTCACCTTTGGGTTGGAATGAAATTACAAGACATGGGCTCATGTCCAGAGTGATCTAGGGTGAGAGGAACCATATCTCAATCGTTGACCCACATTGGAATCTACACAGAACTTGTGGATTCCAAATGGAACTAGGGAAATAAGCAGCTCTCCCATAGATTTTTCATCAGCTCTCTCTCCAATATATATACATATATATATATATATATGAGAAATCTTGATCTTTTTCACTCATTGCTTTTGGTGGTATAAGTATAGTTTAAAATATTTTAAAGATTTTTGAAAATATATAAAAAGGAGTGTTATTATACTCATGTTCTCCAAAAATGGTAGTGCATGAGTGAATAACATCAATAGTGAGTAAGATCCAATTAATATATATATAGAGAGAGAGAGAGAGAGAGAGAGGGAGAGAGGTCTGTACTCAATCCAGATCCATGCTTAATTTTTTTGAAACATCTCTACAATGATAACATCTAAGCAAGACTTTTATTATCACAATAATATTTTACATGAGTTAAACTTATTAAAATTTCTCAAGTACCTTTACAATTAAATTAAAGGAACTTAAAATACATATTACCTTTTTCCACATTAGAAACATTCCTTGCTTTGGAAGGGGAAGAGGTTTAAACTGTTTTTAAATAATAATGTTTCGATATCTAAATTTAAAGGAGTTCCTTTTAATCCTCAAAAAGTAATAATACACTTCTAAGCTCGTGGCCTAAGAAATGGGATGAGAGAGAACATTATAATATTTCTAGCATAATATACTAACTTGTACGATCATCAGTAACATTAACCAAACGTTTTCCTTCAGCAGGTCCGACCAACTGGAGGGTGCAATATGAGGACTTTGTAAGAGGTTAACCACTACAATACACCATGCTTAAATTTCCGAGTTATAACGAGATCCGGTGCTTAGTACTGAGAAGATCAACCCTTCTAATTATAGAAGTCTGACAAACTTTGTCTTACAAACTTTATGCAATATATCTGCTATCTTTTCTCCAAGCTGTCGAATTCATCTATGTAGAGAGAAGGTAGTGTTAAATTCATAATGTCTTTTCATACATACTTATATATATATATATATATATATATATATATATATATATATATATATATATATATATATATATATATATATATATATATATATATTACATAGAAACTTTATCTCCTTATATACCATTCTTAATGTAAAACTACATAAATGATATACTCTTGGTGGCATCATGTGACATAAGACAAGGCATGCAAATGATTTTCTACAAGGAATTAAGCCACAACTTGCCAGTAGTCTAAATCGGCATTAAGATGATGCCCAAGCACTGTTCAGCTAGCAATAACTCATGATATTAATTCAATATTCTGAGCATCATAGTTGGTTGTACATCAAATAAAAAGGGACCAATGATAACTCCCCACCACGTAAATGCTCTAAATGCAATGTTCTTATCCTGAAAATCTTCAGGACCCAGATTGAATTCCTCTCCATCATATTAGTAAAGATAAACAAGATCACAACTGCTAGAAATAACATGGAATATGCAGAGAAAATTAGGAGAGGATTCAAATGGTTTCTCTACTGAGATGATCAAACAAAATCATGATTATTCAATGGTGGGTGGAAGAAAAACAGTATCATTCACTGCCCCGGCTGTTGTACTTGCAGTTCAGGTACCCTTCTTCACGTAGCGGTTCAGGGATTAGGTATAATCAGCTGGTGTTTAATCGTTGTCTCCTATCGTGCATTTTTCGGCATGAACAATAATATATATGACTGTGGCAGAAGAATGGAATATGATTTAACATCATCAACGTTGCCTATATATGAATTAAGAGTTCTTCTTTCTGTATAGAATAGTCTGATGTTAGGTCAATCGTATATCTTCATTCCACAAGCATGGTGGCATTGTGGACTCTCTCTGTCTCTCAGCTCATCTAGTGGGGTTGCATTCATATTAAAAGGGAGATTAATTGGGAATCATGATGGCAAGGAATTGAAGATCGAGTGGCCACATAGTTAGGATGTTACTAAAAGTATCATCAAACAAAATTTACAATATATATATATATATATATATATATATATAATAGCATCTATGTACTCTGTCATCCCGTCTCACCAAGAGTATTTACTCTCGAATCCCAATTGTTTGATTGGTATTGATGGACGATTGGAGTATGTGCCAACAAGGTGTCACTCTCGAATACCACTACTTTTAACGTTATTTTACTTAATCCATGAGTAGGAGGCGGGGCATCGCCCCTCCTTTTGGTTCCAAGGTCGACCTTGTGTCGGCCGATCCGGGAGAAAGAATGGTTCGAAGTGTTGGACAATTAAATATAAAAATATACAAAAGATGTTTCTAGCATAAATGAAGATGTTGATATGGATGAGTGGTGACACAAGGAAAGACCGTATGCATAATGAGGTTATTATAAACAATTTGAGATTAGTACCACTATAAGATAAAATGAGAAAAATTTGTTTAAGATGGTTTGGACATGTAGAAAGACGACCAAAGTACGCTCTCGTAAGAAAATATGAAAAATTAGATTGTGGAAATGTTAAAAGAGGAAGAGCGACCACAAAAGTATTGGAAAGAAAAATAAAGAAACATGATAGAACTCTACCGAAATAAAGAATCCATATAGCCCACCCCATCTAATATTGAAAAGTCTTAGTTGTTGTGTGTGCATGCACGTAAGAGGTCCGCGTGCATGGTAATGTCTTAATAATGGCGTGCAACCTGCGCAAATGGAATTCGAGGGTTTTCCTCCGCAGGGCAAGCGGGTTACTCATCATATATACATGATTTTATGAGGTGAACGTTGTAAAAAAGATGAAAACGCAAGCTGCAAACATTGAATGCGGGAGATCTTAGCCTCACATACGCTGTGGACATGGCGAATCTTCCATACATTATGAGCGACGCCTTTCTTTTCCTCCACCGTGTCTGCTTGTCTGTTCTTGTGTGTGTGCATGCATGTGCTTTGTGGGTGGTTGTGTTCCGTGTGCATGTGTGTGTCTGAGAGAGAGAGAGAGAGAGGCTATTAGGATACTTAACGAAAATGAGCCAGTCAAATAAATACAGGCAATTAAATATACTACAGATTGCAGTTTAATAATTCGAATTAAATATGATATCTAAAAAGAACTTAGTCTAAATCGGATCCATTGTGAATATGATTATTTCATTCAGATGCTCAATCCAAGTAATTGTTGCATTTAGACTCAAAAGGATCATAACTATTGACATCCACACAAAGGTGGTGTATTTGAGTGGGAAGTAAAATTAAACTTTAATTTTCATTCACATTTAACTCATCATATTTGATGGTGTTCAATGCTCATTACAGGCACAACCATCAGGTAGGTGGGAATGCAAAGGCCTGACAGAGATGGATTCAGATGGAAGGAATGCATTGATTAAAAAAGCAGCCTATGTTACCTTGGACCCTAACAAAACTAAATAGTGTGATTCTTTGTGCCTAGAGCCCATTGATGTGGTTGAATTGAAGGAAAAAAAAAAAGAAATTTATTAATGCACCCGCACTATGTATACTTATAGCTCGTTTGTACTGACAAACTCTGTACACATATACACCTATCAATAGAAAATAAAATGAGAGAGACACAATAAGATGATTTTTGACGTTTGAAGACGATGGAGCTCTATAAGATCTTGCTTTTTTGAGTTAAATGTTGTTATCCAATAAAATGGAGCACAATGAGAATTAATCCACCCCAATCCGTTTGGTGTTGGGTAAGGTTTCCTTTGGGCTTTGTTACAGAGTTAAAATGGGTGTTGGGTAAGGTTTCCTTTGGGCTTTGTTACAGAGTTAAAATGGGTGTTGGGTAAGGTTTCCTTCGCACTCATAAAATGGGTTTTCTTTTGTTACAATGGGAGGTTCAAATTCAGGCATGCACACCCCAAGAGTCGAACTCACGCCTTCATCAAGTTAGTCAAAAGGCCTACCAAATGAGCTAATGTTATGAGTGCGAAGTTCAACATCATTTTAACGGTCTAATTTCAACTTTCCAAAGTAAATATTGAAATGGAGTTAAAATACTTGCTGACAAATGACTTACTTGATTTACTTTAATTAAACTAAATTTGTTTTATAGTAAAATAATGATACTTCCTTGCATGTCTGCAACATTTTCAATATAAACAACTAGGAAAACTCAATCAGGCTCATCTCCCACGTGCTCATGTTTTTTCACCCATTATTTTTGTAGCATGAGTGTAATTTAAAATGTGTTTAGAAGATTTTAAAAAAATATGAAAGATATTCTTATTACCCAAAAAATAATAACTCTCTGACAGACAAGATCCAATCACGCTAAACAACTATATCTTTCACGAAAGACAAATCTCATACAAAATTACATATCATGTCCAACAATTTAGAATTATTATAATAGATATTACCATTTTATAAACGTTTAGTTTCTACGTTTTGATTCTCTGTCCACCTACTGTGCAAATGTCACGCTCATCCATGACCAAGGACGTGACAGATTTGAGCCATGATCAACAACCTTATTAATTATCGACAGGAAATATTGCATTTATAGTCTTATGGATTAGCAAATTGAAAAGGTTAAATCTCATCAAGAGATGTTAATTGGGTAGTAATCCATGTAGCCAACCGAAGTTAGTGTGAAACAAAACTTCCTTTTGATTGTGCTGTGATGATTGGGGAGATCAAAACCAGGTGTGCACAGAGTATCGAAGTCATGACCTTCAACTTGTAGGTCGACTACTTAGTTAGATGAGTTATTGCTCGTTGTGTGATCCCTCTTCACATGTGGTATTCTCATCGTATGCGACATGTTTCAAATAGTTAAAATACGTAGAAGATTACAAATTGTATTGTATTCACACGTATACAGCAGCTTTTCTCCACTCATCATAAAATTCAGATCATACAGTGAGTCGCGGATAGGAAACATGTCGACAAATCAACATAAATGCCAAAATTCATGTAGCTTATCTTAATTAAATAAAAAAGGCTTGATTTTCGCTTTGGTTATAAGACTGACAAAAAATCTTTTTGGCTTACCTTTTATTTTCTTGTAAATAAAAGGCCTTTTCTTTAGGTAATAAAGGGTATGATACTGCTTGGTGGCTAAAAAGTAATTTTGGGAAATTCGGTGATGTATTTGCAATTCCGGTAATATCACAAGGCTACCGTTGTACTTTCAAACGCCATCAGCCGGAGCTTGCAAGGATTGAGAAAGGGGTTGACACGACACGTGAGACCTCTCCAACTGGGCTGCAGAACAGCCCTCTCGAGTCGAAGAACTGGCTACAACCCTGACCGCTTTCTCGTCATGGCAACCAAGTAGGCTCGGTCGTCTCTTGTGTAAGGCCTCTTGTGCCCTGAGATTAACCAGGCCCGGAACTGGACCCGATCCGCTTGCGCTATTCGTGTCGGCCGCTGATAACTTGGTTGCTGTCACCACACTCCATTGAATGCTCGCTATGCTTGGTGCACAACAAGATGTTGGCGAGCTGCGCCGCGAGTAGGTAGAGATGTGGTTTGAAACGACATCGAGCTCAAACAGGTCCGAGCTCGCATTGCTGGTCGTGTCCTCGTCTCTAGGAGTTGAGTACGTCGTGAAAGCGTTGACACGACGCGATGTCAATGTTTTATTGCGGGATACCCTGGGACCCACGTCCTCTTCCTCACTGGATCCTACCATCTCGAGGGAGAAACGTGGCCTTTCTGTGCTACATCGGACGGTGGGCGTTTGCTCTTCAGGCAGTTCGACAGTTGGGAATGAGAAGCTCTCATGCCTGCCGGAACACAGCCGGATCTCTGAGGGAAGCTTCCAATTCCCGCCGCTGGAAGCCGAGACGTCATGAGGGACCTGGTTCCTAATCGAACTAGTTTTGAAAGAGCTTCCAGAGCCAACCAGAACCGATTTCTTTCCACAACAAGGGCATCCAGCAAAGGTCCTTCGGCTGTTCTTTTGCTTCAGTTCCGGTGACGAACCGTTCTTCGGTGGTTGACTCGGCACCAGAGCAGAATTGCTGTTCCGACTCGAGTCTGAAGAGCCGCTGGACGTCTCGGAATTGTGGACCCGTGGACTCGGGATCCTGTGGGCCATCTGCAACTCCTCCAACGCGCCTTTAAAGTATTTCTCGGCATCGAACACTTCGATCTCCTCGTCGACCCTGGACTTCCTACTCGGGAAGAAGAAGTTGGTGGGCACCATCAAATTCAGTGTAACGCCGGGGACCGAGTGGTGAACGCTGGAATCATCACGGAGGTGGTGGCTGAAATTGCTGTGGCTCTGAACCATCTTCATGTTGCAGTCTGAGAGAAATGTAGGAGTGCTCATGGCACAGAGAGAGAGATGTCTGCAAGGAATAATGTGGGGGGTTGGCGATGTATAAATACAAAGATGGGGGGATGTGAGATGTTGGTAGCTCCTTCTAAGATGTGCTATAAACAAGTAACCTCGATCTAGAAGGGACGAGAGAGTTACGTGACAGCACGAGACACGACACGGGCACGACCGATATTTTCTTTTTCGTGTCCACCCAAAGCGAATAAAAAGACTCGGTTTTCTGGTTGACGTGTTTGTGAACCAAGCATTAAGTGAACCTATAACATCACTCCCAATACATTAAAACGACACGGAAACCAGGCCTCACTTGTCCGAAGTAATACAAAAGCTAGTGAAAGGAATGCAATGGGCGGCGAGGATTAGGCATGAGTTCAGGTTCTCTTCTCCTCACGGGTAATAGAGCAGATATATATATATATCGAGAGAGAGAGAGAGAGGTGATTGGATGATGTTCACGTATTATTTTTGGGTGACATGAGTATAATAAAAATCTTTTTTATATTTTTCAAAATTTCTTAAGAATTTTGAAATTATATTCATGTCATCCAAAAACAATGAATAAACATGTCAAAAGTAAACAAGATTCAGTTTTCACACACACACACACACATATATATATATATATATATATATATATATATATATATATATATATATATATATATATATATCGAGAGAGAGAGAGAGAGAGAGGTGATTGGATGATGTTCACCTATTATTTTTGGGTGACATGAGTATAATAAAAATCTTTTTTATATTTTTCAAAATTTCTTAAGAATTTTAAAATTATACTCATGTCATCCAAAAACAATGAATAAACATGTCAAAAGTAAACAAGATTCAGTTTTCACACACACACACACACACACACACACACACATATATATATATATATATATATATATATATAGAGAGAGAGAGAGAGAGAGAAAGAGATGGGATCCTATTCGTGATTGACGTTGTTAACTAGTGTTTCATCACTATTTTTCAAAGATATGTGTGTGATAAGATTATCCTTTCTTTAAATCTATAATTTTTTTAAGTTATGCTCGTATCACTAAAAAACAATAGTTAAACATAAATGAATTTATCATGTGTTTTTGGGACAGTCAATTTAAACAATAGTTAGTCTGTGTGCACACTCATGCTCAAATCTAACATCTCAAACTTTAGATTATTGATATCTTTAAATAAAAAACAAAATAGTATGAGGAGCAATAAATACACTCTGCGAAATGTATATTAATACTTTTTGTTTTGACATCTTCAATGGACACAAATGCTTGTACACATTTACTATATATATATATATATTAACACATACATATGCCTCATTTTTGCCTTGTACCTACTCCATTAAAGTTTGGGTAGGCTCGGTGTGTAAGTATACTCATTCCCGACTCATCCCATTGCCATCCTAGGCTGTCATGCCGTGTTCAAAATTCCTCCAATTTTGAGTTTTGCGATTAGCTTGTGTTGTCCAGTGTTACCCTCGTGTCAAGAGCAGGTAAACCCTAAGAGGACCCTGTTTTTTTCATCACTTTGGATGGACACGAACAAAGACATTTTGGATCATCCTGCGAGTTTTGGTATTTACCATCAGGCACCCGTAACAATGTAACCTAACAAACTATTGCCATCGACGTCCGTTACGGACGGTGGTGCATGTAATTATTTGTTTGTGGGAAGCAATTGGAAGTCGAGAGCAGTCACTAGATTTTGCATGAAGCTTGAACTGAACCCAAATGTGCTTGGCGTAGGAAGGGTACAATATTGTTGCCATGTGTTGGAACGGAAACACTTCAAAGGAAGATTTTCTCGAATATGATTACACGATAGTTCATTGTTTGGAATGTTTCTTGCTTGGGCTCTCTCTCTCTCTCTCTCTATATATATATATATATATATATGAGAGAGAGAATGGGAGCAGCTTGGATTTCATCGAAACTCTATTAGAAGATTTAGACGATCTCTGCAGCTTGAGCCTTATTAAAAAATATTAGACCATCGAAACTCTATTAGAGAATGGGATGTGTGAATACATAAATCCACTAACCCGAGTTTGCTAACACCCATTAAAAAATATTAATATGACATAAGATCAAGCTCTATGACGTCAAATAATTCATTTAGTCAGCCTACCTAATGTAGGATATAACTCGACTGTTTTAGTTGTCTACAGTTGTGATTTTCATCTTATTACAAGAGGAGTCCGAAGCCTAACACACACCCAAACATGCATCCTCCAAGAGTCGAACTCTCCACCAGCAACAACGACGCTAGACTGTGATTAATTCGATCTTGAGAGCGCAACCCAGACAACTAGTGGATCCATCTTTTTGTTACCAAAACCAGACACTGATGGGTTCATATGGGTTGGATTTGTGTCAAACCCAAACCTATGGACACCTCTAATGCGGCATAAATGAACTATGGGGGACCTCATCAGCCTTAGTCCGCTTAAGCTTTTTGACGAAATATTTTATGTAGACGAGTGGTCCATGCTAGCGATGGACGTATGATGCACAGCGCGCAGGCCTGAGCCGAGTGACTGCGACGATTGCTTCAGTCATGGCTATGTTTGCACTCAACTACCACGTTAGCTTATCATTCTAAGTATGCAGGCTGGTGGTCCTGCTCTCTCTCTCTCTCTCTCTCTCTCTCTCTCTCTGTATATATATATATATATGGAAAAAGAGAGAGTTCTAAATGCATAATGTGTTAATGTATATGTGCATAATCGTGCATAAATATTTTCATTGTTTGATTTTTGAGATAAATAATTGAGATGTTAAATATAATATATATATTTTTATTTTTTATTCAAATCTCAACCATTGACCATATCATTTGAATGAGGAGATATTAATGCATGATCATGTACTAAAAGACATTATTCATTTAAACCCATATATATATAAGATAGAGAGAGTGTGTGATGTATGCTACCATACTTAGCAAACAATTTTCAGTCATCGATCTTAAGTTAATGGATAGTTGAAATTGAATTCAAAAAGTAAAACATGAGCATGTGAATAAAGTATATTTACAAAAAAATAATAATTCAAATTTTTACCATCAATCACCTAAAATATTGTGATTTGTTTAAATATGTTAGTACCTTTGAATTAAGATGTTAACACATGAGTTTCTCTCTCTATATATTCTCTAGAGAGAGAAATCGGTATATGCTAACACACTTAAGTGCTAGCAAATCTGAACAAATATCGATCACTCATTTTTTTTATGATGTATGGTTGAGATTTGAAATTTAAAAAGCAAATGTACTCATGTCAATAAAGTAAAATTATAAAAAGTATACATTATAGATTGAAATCTTAACCATCTATCACCAAAGATAAATAATTGAGATTTGTTTGAATTTGTTAGGACCTAAGTGTGTTAGGTGTCCACACTTATACATATTACATCATACTTATTCATTACTTTTAAGTCATATGAGGATAGTTTTTAAAAGCTTTACAGAAGTATGAAAAATATTATTATTTGCTACCTAAAACGGAAAAATATTAGTATCGAGAGGATCCCCACCTCTCTCTATATACTCTATATACTCTATATATATATATATATATATATATGTGTGAAGGATTTATCGAGCTCCTGAAGACGGGTTTCGTAAGATGAGCAGGTGACTGAAATACACAAATAGGAACGCCAGGTTGCATATATCCATCCCGCCCCCAAAAAAGAATCTCGCGGTTATGCGTTTGATTCTCTTGGGGTGCATGTGCGTATGCGTTTGGCTTAACGACAGTTCGCATTTTAAGCGACCAAGGCGTTGAATTGGTTTCTGTGAATCTCGCAAACGACCAAACCGACTTATACAAAGAGATTTTTTTCTTTTAAAAAAAGACTAATATCGTTCCATTGCCGGGATTTGAACCCGGGTCGCCTGGGTGAAAGCCAGGTATCCTAACCGGACTAGACGACAATGGATTGTTGCAAGACGAGTCAATTAAATTATTAGTAGCCATTACATTCGTCATCGAAATAGGGTCACACCTCGTATGCACAAGTACTTTGAAACTAGGTTTGATATTCAATGTAGGTTGATGCCAAACGCCAACGTTGCGTAGCTATACGAAATTCAAAGATAAGGCAATGGATTTAGAGTAGAGCCAAGATCATCCCTAAAGTTTGTGAACCAAGCCACTTGTAGTTCAGCCCGGTTTGGCTCATCCCTAGCTCATTCAATTTCTGTTCGTTAAATCGTACAAGCTGACCATGGACATGATATATTTGTCTCGTTTTGACTCGAATGATGCTCCCAAAGGAAGTGTGTTCAAGTATTTAAGGTCATTGGGGAGTCATCTTTGTTTTGTATTTTTCACAAATAAAGAGTTCAATAAGAGGCGTTCTATTTAGGATACTGAAGGAGACGTCTCTCTCTAATATGTTCATCCCTCTCGTAAAAGAATGATGAACCACTCGAAGAACATGTCCTAAGAGAGGCTGTTTGGCTAGCGATCAACTCATCCAGCACTGCAGGTACTCACCCTGCACTGCCCCTACTGGGGCGGGTGGGAAGACCCACAAGCAGTGCGGCAAGATAGGGTTTAAGGTAAACCCTCTCTGATACACACACACACACACACACACACACACACACACACACACACACACACACACACACACATATATATATATATATATATATATATATATATAATGTGTTATTTATATAAAATATATGAACATCATATATATATATTGTTTATAAGTATTTTACATGATTATATGTATATACATTGGAATTAGATCAACATTGGAACAAACATGGCTCAGTGATGAAGTGAGGATTGTACAATGGAATTAGATCTGGTTTGGTTTATTAGAAGAAAATAAAATTAAGTTTTGATGTACCCAGACGAAGTTAAGTTTATTCACACCGGGTCTCACAGAACGGGTTATGGTGGCGACGGACCAAACAGGTTAAGGTAAGGAAATTTTAATTTCCATATCTAAGTTTTGAGTTTAGACAGACCAAATTGGATGCAGATTGAATCTGTGCGTACAAGAGCTCCCTGATCTGATTTTGCAAGTCCATATCACTCAGAATCAGCTGCAAAAGATGCAATTAGACATGGCCGGTTCCAAATAGATTAGAACCAGTGGTTCGAAACTGCCGGTTTTGGTTTGCGGGAAACCACAAACTGTACAAGAAATAGTTTTCATCCAGTTCTGGCTATGGTTATGGTTCCATGGAACAAAGAACCTCTAACACAGTGGAAATCCCAAGGTTCGGTTATGGTTCTGGGTCCAGTCAGTTTCAGGACCGTTTGCTTCCGATTTAAACCAGGCAGTTTCGAACCAGGCACACCAACCAGGTTTCAAAAAAACTATAACAACCTTTTAGAACTGTCGGCTCTGGTTTACCTGAAATTGGCAGTTTAGAACTACCGGTTCCGGTTCCGAATCGAAAATCAGCCATGTTTAATGGAGACCCTTTCAAGTATGCTAACTTCAAGGAAAGAACTTATTGCACAAGGAAACACTATACTATACACTTATGCAAGACTCAGAGGCAGCTGTGGATCCACATTGTGGCAGGGTGAGGAGACCACCCCACCCAAAATTTTGAAAATTTGCATTTTTGTATTGAAGTTGAAAAGGAATAAAAACTTTTAAAGCATGCCCACCCGAATCTGAAATCCACCCCACCCAACACAAGTTTCTGGATCCGCCACTGCTCATAGGTTTTAAGATTTGTACGTCCCAGAGTATTGAACTCATGACCTGCATCTTGTAAGCTGAGTCTCTTGCCAAGTGAACTAATGCTGAGAGTGCTTTTCATGAGAAGGTCGAAGCAAAACTATCCCGAATCAAACTTATGACCTTCAACTTGTGAGCTCTTAAAAGTGAATGTGCAAAATCCAAAACCACAATGGAGTCAGCTAGATTAATTAATAGTTGCCATTGTGACTGATCTTGCATTATAACTGCATTTAACTCAACAAGGTGGCAAAGAGAAGGGGCTAAAAAGTGACCAGGTCATTGTATGCAGCGGCGGATCTACATTGAAGCGAGGTAGAGCAGCCGCCCCACCTAAAAATTTGAAAAACGAATGAAAAAGTTATGGGACACGATCAAATTCATGACTTATATACATAGTTCACCCCACCTTAAGTGACAAAATAAGCAGTTTGCACCACCCCACCCCACAAAAGATTCCATATCCTCCACTGGTTGTATGGCACACCTTAAGTGAGTTCAATCAGCGGAGTTGCATTCGTGTGTGTGTGTGTTAGGCTTCGATCTGCTGTTTTAACCAAACAAAAAGAGTATGAAACTGTATGTATGCTCTATCTCATGTGCTTGATAATGCAAATTTGGTAGGAGTATATTTAATCCCAGATTGCGTGTAAAACAAATTAATTTATTGGATATTGATATTATTTTGCCGTAGCATGGCGCATCATGATAGGGCTCTGTGGAAACAAAGAATCCATGTAGCCAACCCCGTCTAGTATGGGAAAAGGCTTAGTTGTTGTTGTTGTTATATTGATATTATTTTGGTTTGATAAAACGTGTCCAGAGAGGGCAGATTCGTTCATATGATGCATAAACACTGCATTATTTCTAATAAACATCTCCATTAAGTATTGATATCCCACTCGAGCATAATGAACGTCAGCGGCTCGAATCCACTAATCTCCCATAAAGTATGTGAAACTTGTCAAATCCGTTTTCTTCGAACTTATTTATTTATTTATTTATTTTGTTAGAATGAGAAGCCGAAACTCTGGTTGGTATGTATCACACCCCGGGTCCGTAGGCTGCACCTTGGTCAAGTTCGTGGTTCTAAGGACATGGCTGAAAGCCCTACTAAGCTTCAGACCTGTGTTTGCAGGTAAGCAGGAACAAACTGTTCAAAACCACTGGTACCGGTTCCGATTTGTTGGAACCACGAACTGAAAAGGAACCAACTTCACCCAGTTCTGGTTATCGTTTGTTAATTGGCAAGTCCAGTTACGGTTTGAACCAAGAACTAAAGAACTTTCTTGCCGGATTTTCATGCGGGTTGATGCTGATTCTCGTCGCCTTCGCCTCGATCTTGAGAGGCCCTCTATGGAGGCAATCAGTGAAAAACACTTCTAAAATTTCACCCAAAATCCTAATCGTTTAGGCTCCTGTTTTATTGGTTTTATTTGGTTCGACTTGGGATTGTGTGTAGGCCCAAAAACCCAAACCAGGTATTACACTATGCTCGCACCATGAGCCGGACTCGTGGCCCACATCATGCAAGTCAAGAGCCTTGCTAGGTGAACTGTCGCTCTGGGTGCATTTTTCTTCGAACTTATTTGTGAAATTGCAACCAGTACATTATTGATGGCATTTGTTCAAGCATTGGGTAAGTTCAAAGAGTTCTGGAGGTGTTTGATTCCTGGGACTATGGAACTGGAACCATCCCAATCAAACGTGGGCCTTCGTGGGTTGTAAAAAGCGGGGTTACTTCATTATGAGGTCCATCTGTGGCCCACTCCCAAAGGTGGGTCACGAGAACTGGAATTGGAGCTCTAGTTCCGTAGTCCCGCGCCTCACAATCAAGGACCCCTTTGGGGACTGAAAACAATTCCAACTTGGATGATATTTTGAAGGAAAAAACCCTTGGGGACTGAAAACAATTACAATTTGGATTTGGATATCATTTTGAAGGAAGAAAAAAGACAGTATCAGAAACATTCTCACAAAAAATCAAATTCAGACCCTCCTTTTGGGTACAACACAGCAAAATGCACACCCAGAGTACTGAACGCATGACCATCTACTTGTGAGTCGATCCCTTAGCCAAGTGAGCCCTTGTTCATTATGCAAGCTCAGTTCAGATTTTTTATTTTTCATCTACTTCTACTAGAGTAACGCAAGATAGAGCATTATGGAGAATAGAAATCCATTTAGCCACTCCTAACCCACTTAGTATTGCATAGAGCTTCATTTGATTATTTCGAAAACATGAACTCTTTGGGTAAAATGGAGAGACTGAATCCAATGCACGTCCTGCTTATCGAACTAATGACCTTTAACTTGTGAGTCAACCCCTTATCCAGGTGATCTATTGCTCTTTCTGCTGGTAATATGCACTTCTGATGGGGTGAGATGATTGTGGTCTGCTTGGATCTGAAACCATATCCAGATATTTCCTACTATTTTATCTTATTAAGTCGTGGATTTGGAGGTTCAGTTTGGGAGGGGTGATACCAGGTTGCATGCTTGCATGATAGAGCTCAGCTTGTCCCTAGCTTGGGAATGAAATGAGAAGATAGTCTGAAACTGTTTTGGGCACCGGGTTCGTTCCGAATCGATCTCATACCGATCCAATGATACACCAAGATTCATGTGGGGGCTTCATAAAGAAATACTCCTTTCTTTTGTATAATACTAATTGATAGTGTCTCATTGGTAAGTATTACAAGATCTCGTACATTGGAACCCATAGTTATAGACCCGAATCAATTAGTATAGAACATTTTCTTTTCCAAGTGAAATCCCCTAGTATATGAAAAGAGTGAAAAAGTGTTTTCGTTGTTGTGGAATAAGAAGCCTTCATATATTAATGCATGTGTTTAATTTATTTGGAGCTATCGAGAGCGGGATCTACTTTTCAGGAATATGAGTTGAAGTAATAACAAGAATATTTCTAGTAGAACATCTTTCATAATCCTTGAAGAGATAATTCACTAATAGACCGAGAGATAAGTAATTTAACTCATTCATATCCAGATCATGAATGTTTGTCAAAGGCTGGTGCTCATCTGACACGGATCTGGCCGGTTCCAGTTTGCCTAAAAAGTTTGTCCGGTTAGTGGGACCTAGGCAGTAATAAGGTATTCGAACTTGTACTGCGTTTCCACCCAAACTTTTGATAAGAATGTAATTGTACATGTTCCTTACTGCATTCGTTTCCGACTCGAATGGGGAATCACTTCTAAGATCCGGGTCAGATCCATATCTAAAACCGGCCCAACTTTTCAAAGTTGTGTTTGTTCGTAACCTTTTTTTTTTTTGTTACAGCAGGAAGCTGAAGCCTAGCACACACACACGCACCCTATGGGAGTCAAATCCCCCACCACCAGCAACGGTGGTGCTACAGCAGCATATCGTTTGTTCATATTTAATTTAATAGTTTTGGATGCAAAAGCCGAGTTTTGGGTCTTGCCTGGGTCTATAAATTTATGCCCAAACTGCGTGCTGCAGTCTATTAGAGGAGCGTGAATGGGAATGCCAAAGACTAAATATGCGTATGTTGATGTTAGGTCTGCCTGCCATTCTCGATCTGAGTCGATCCTTGTTTTTGGTGATGAAGTCCAGTAAACTAAAATCGTGACAAGGGGAAATCAGAACAATACATACGGATACGGATTATTGTAGTGGTGGACGTAGAAAATCTTTTAGGATAAAACAAGTGAAATTCAGTTGTATTGTGGATATTTTGGATCTTTTCGGTTTCGGGTCGGATCGCCAAATCACCCATGAATTCGGTCTACGGCAGTACGGGTTCCTGCACTGTTCTTACATTTTGTTTAGGGTTAGTAAGTCAAAAAAAGTTGGGCCGGAGAATATGGTTCGGGGAATGCAAGTGCACACCTTGATTTTTTTCCACCTTTGAAAAGTGTTGATCAAGAGATACATGGAAAGAGGAACGTGAAATGTGCTCCAAATCCTATTTATTACCTATGGAAACAAACATCACAACGTCACGAAGAAAGAAGAAGAAGATACGATGAGGGTCCTCGGGAGTTTAAGTGGTGAAACCGATGCTGCTTTCTTCCAGCATGGCCTTCTGTTCGCGGCCATGTGCGCACTGTCAGTCGTGTCCATGATCATCTTTGCTTGCGCTGATCACGGTGGCAAGAGAAGGCGGCGACGCGAAGATGCGCCAAAGAATGGAAAAGATAGCCATCCACATATAGATGCTGGTGGCCAACATGGAGGGGGTGACCACCATAGTCATGGTGGTGCTGGTGGTAGTGATACTTCTCATCATACCAGTAGTGGTGGTGGTTATAGTGGTGGCCACAGTAGTGCCTTTCATGATACCGGTGGTGGGCATAGTGCCGTCTCACATCATACCCATGCTGGCCATACTAGTGTTTCTCATCACAGTGATGGAGGTGGTGGTTACACTAGTAGCTATGGTGGTGGATTTTCCAGTTGCTGAGTCGTATTGCACACCAGAACGCCCTCTGACTCCGACGTTCAATCATCGGAGCATGTTTAAACCATCGTATTGCTGAGTCGTATTTTCCAGTTGGTGATGGAGGTGGTGGTGAGTTCAATCATCGGAACCTGTTATCGTAACCAAACAAAAAGAGTGTGAAACTGTATGTATGCTCTATCTCATGTGCTTGATACCCGATAGAATGCAAATTAGGTAGGAGCATGTTTAAACCCAGATTGCGTGTAAAACAGATTAATATATTGGATATTGATATTATTTTGGTTTGATAAAACGCGTCGAGGAAGCAGGTTCGTTCATATGATGCATAAACACTGCATTATTTCTAATAACATCTCCATTAAGTATTGATATCCCACCCGAGCATACCGAACGTCAGCGGTTCGAATCCACTAATCTCCCATAAAGTATGAGAAACTTGTCAAATCCGTTTTCTTCGAACTTATTTATTTATTTATTTTGTTAGACTGAGAAGCCGAAACTCAGGTTAGTATGTATCTATCAATTATAGTTAGCTTTTTGTGTGGTTCTAAGGACATGAAAGCCCTATTAAGCTCCAGCTGTGTGTTTGCAGGTAAGCAGGAACAAACAGTTCAGAACCATTGGTACTGGTTCCGATTTATTGGAACCATGAACTGTAAAAGAACCTGGTTTCACCCAGTTCTGGTTATCGTTTTGTAAATGTCAGGTCCAGTTACGGTTTGAACAAATAAGTAAAGAACTTTCTTGCCGGATTTTCATGCGGGTTGATGTGATTCTCGCCGCCTTCGCCTCGATCTTGAGAGGCCTTCTACAGAGGCAATAGAGGGCACATTACCCTGTTTATAAGCTATGATCAAAGCTTATAGTATGGGAAAAGGCTTAGTTGTTGTTGTTGTTGTTGTTTGTATTCGCTATGATCAAAGCGAAACCCGTGAACAACGCAAAGGCCGAAGCAAAATGCACACCCAGGGCTGAATACATGACCATCACTTGTGAGTCAATCCCTTAGCCAGGTAAGCCATTATTTATTATGCAAGTTCTATCACACTCGTACGAGTTGCGACCACGACTCGATACGAGCCAATACCATATGGTCGCTCCTCGTGACAGTGTGAACATATACGACATTCAAAGACAAGTATAGCCAAAATATAACTCCAATCAAATATCAAACTTCATATATCAAAATTGTGCGAGACCACTGAAATAACCTTCAAATATCAAAAGTAATTATGTAGATAATATAATTATCATTTATATTGTATCTTCTAAAAAATGTAGTTTGATGAATTTGTTACTCGGCTTCGTATGTTTTGGAGGTGCTGCTTAAAGATAAATTATAAAATAATAAGGAGAGCCCTGACCAATCACTCAGTAAGGAAGTTATACACCCTTCATACTAAAAGCATGCATATTTTACAATCATTTCATAACAAATCACATTTATATTTTAACTCATGATTTCAAACTCATATTCACATACATTAATAACTTACGATAATTATAGTATATAATATATCTAAACCAAGTCACAACGATACTTGTAGCTCCTATTGTGTGTCTAAACCAAGTCATAGGAGTCATTTGACCCTCTCTTTACTGAACTTTGGTCACTCTGTCCATAACGATTAAACTACGGTGACTCTTATGACAGAGAGCTTAAGAACACACTATATTCACCTCAAGCTGTAACGTTCAAGGGACCTACAATTCTCTGTAACCCTACACAAACCAACACTTGAAATCAAATCATGCTCTCTATTAACCACATCATAAATGACATTATCTCAAAGTATACCAAATAACTCATAATTTCAAACGTCATTTAAGATTCATCAATAAAATATTTATCAATCATGCATATTTAAATTATTCAAAACAAGAGAAAATCACTTCTAATATGGTTCTATTAAAGAATGCATAACCCTGTACCTGAAGGATTGCCAAGATCCATTCCTCAAACCTCCGAACCACTTTTATCACTACCAAATATTATAATTTTAATCTCTAAACCATTACAAATAATAATACTAAAAGTTATCCAACTATGAGCCCAACGTAACAAATCAATCCTAAACAATCCTGAAATAATGTACTAACCCAATCTGCATCCAAATAAGTTGTTCTTGATCCATTTCTGATCTAAACTCGAAAACATATTAGATATTTTGTGTTCATAGGTCATCACAGAACCTGACCCAAACCTGAAACTGAATTGGCAAAAAGAAGCCGACTTCTAATGATTTTCCCACGGATGATGATTGATATCATTCCATGCCATTAAGTATCAATTCTCTACATGTGCCCAAGTAAGAATTGGTGCTGAAAAATGCATGTATTGCTTAAAAAATAAACTTTTGCAGAATAAAACAGAAACAAAAAAACTTACCAATCTCTTTTCAGATTCTGACCACCTCTGGTGCGTTTCACCATTCGATCAAATCCCTTCTCCGCTGCAAAGTTGGGGATTGCTTGGTGGGTTTAAATCGATCATGGTTTGCCATGAGAGTGGTAGTTTCCATGCATGGTGGTAGATCATCATATTCCAGCAACACCCAAATCAAGCGTTGCTGTTTTTCCTATTCCAGGCATGTCTGGATCCAGCCCACCCCAATGCATTACATGTTCAGTTCATAATTTTTATTTTTCATCTACTTCTACTAGACTAACACAAGATACAGCACTATAGGGAAGAAAAATCCATTTAGCCAATCCAAACCCACTTAGTATGACATAGAGCTTCATTTTATTATTTCGAGAACATGTATTTTTTTTTGGGTACAATGGAGAGATTGAATCCAATGCATGCCCTGCGTATCAGTGAGTCAACCCCTTACCCAGGTGATCTATTGCTCTTTTTTATGGTAATATGCACTTCTGATGGGGTGAGATGATATATTTCATATTTGTGGTGCGCTTGGATATGGAACCATATCCAGATTCTAATCCAATCCTAGATCCTGAAACTGAAATTTTAGGAGATATACAATATTCAAATCCAATTAAGTTGTACTTATTCTCACATGGTTTTGGATCTCTACATCAAAATCAAAACCAGACTTTGAACTGGTTGCTTCTATTGTCAAATTACTCATATTTGATAAAGCCATGCTCATTATGCATCCGATCGGTCGATATTTGTATCTTGGGACTTTGATCCAGATCTCATGTTGAGTTTCCATTTTAATCTGAGTTTGGAGCATGAATTGCACCACATGTGGGCCCCTTCTTTTGTTGAGAGGCAGAACTTACCAAGCTTTGACAGGTAGGGGAACAAACCAAGCTGCTCATAGACCAAGATTTTGTGATTAGCTCATTTCCGTTTCATTCACATTTGGTTTGTGACCTTAGCTGAGCTGAATATGAAGCTCATCTTGGCTCACGAAGCTTGCCGGAAAAGACTTGTACGCAGAGAGTTCGGCTTGTTGTGGGCTCATCTACACCCTCATTACTTTGGTCAGTTCTCCGATGGTTAGAGATGATCAGTCATAGGTGAAGTTTACATGTTCCTCTAGTTAATATTAGGATACTTTTTGAAAGTAAACTAAAACAAACGAGCATTACTATCTACACACCCCTTTTCTCTCTTCTCTCTATAACAAATTTCAATGATTTTTTCTTCTTTTTCCGACAACCTATTTTCATTTATTAAGAAGTGATATATACTTATTTGCAACTAACCATCATCGATTAGTAACTTACAAACCTAGTTAAATCAAACAAACTAAGAAACAAGAAAAATGGAAAAACAAAATCGAGAAGACGATCAATCTGACCGATTTCTATATTTTTCTTAAATTTAAAAGCCTGACTTTTAGTAAAATCATTGCATCTTTGTTGTTTTCCTTGAAATCTTTTCATTTTTCAAATGTTTGAAGATGATTATAGATTTTAGGTGAAACCAAAATGAGCATCGAAACCGCATACAAGGCATATTTACAATGGAAGAATGAAAATCAGAAAGAAAAATCATGATTTCAAAGTGTTTTACAACAACTACTAAACAATCTACAATTAACTATTATCATAAATATCATTCTAAAATCCCTAATACGAATATTGTCAATGATTTTGTATTTGCACATCCTCGTTCCTAGCACCTGCTTCATACATTTTCATGGGTATTAAAATTTGATAGCACATATAAAATAAACATTTAAGTATCTTATTGTTGTATAGTAATGTTTGTCCATATTTCTATCAATAATGATTAAGTATTTTTCTTATTTTCTTGTAGTTATAAGATATTTTTTCTTGAGGTTATTAGGTTTATATTAACCTGTAAGAACTTCTCCATAACCTTTGCTTTTATGAGTGAAGAAAATTAACAGAATTATATTTGGGTGACGCTATGATAAAGTTGTGCAAACAAAATTTTGTCTGTAATATGAAAATACGAGACATTTTTTGTATAGACGATATATAACAAAAAATATTAAAGTATTTTTTTATAGTTGATAACAAATAAAGAAATGGTGAGTATGTTTGTTATAAGTTGGAGGAAGGACATCGACTCATTATATGAGAGCAGTTAAAAGGAAACAGTCAATTTAAATCAATTAAAGTGGAGGAAATTCTCCACTTTACTCTCCTACATTAAAGACAAGTAGTTGGATCCCATAGAGGTAGAGAATTGTCTTGGTATAGACAGATAGGATTATTCATTATGGTAGTCATAAGACTAATATGTATGTAAACTTGGTTTCAAATGCATTTATATTATCTATTATTCTTTAAAAGTATAATGATTGTATATTCATATTTTTCCAAGGTGAAAAGTATACATGGAATGTTAAAAGGGTTCATTGGTACTTCAATTGGTAGATTTGATAGAATTTAGAAAAAATTACATTTGTTGATAGAGTTGCAGATTATAGAATTTAAGAAGTCATTTGAGGAATCAAGAACTCTAACCATGTATTATGTAGACATGACATAATATCTTGTTGCGAACCTTTATAAAAGAATATTATGACGCACTCTTAAACTTATTATAAAAAAGTTCAATCATATCGAGATGGTAGGTTTATATATAGGAACATGTTGTAATTTGCAATGTTCTCATGCTCTACCTTGTGTACACGAGCTCAATATTCTACTTAAATATGGTTATTCAATAAAATTATCAACTATTTATCTATTTGAAAGAAACTAGACATGAAGGAACATACTTCATATATTGTCGATTAGGTAGGAGATGACGGAACTAACTTAAGGAGGGAGATGCGGTCCATGGAGACACACACCTGTAACGCATTTTCATCTATCATTCCTGCACCCATTCCAATTTCACATCTTTAAACTTTTGAGAAATTGAAAGATTTAAAGCAAACCAATAAAGATAGAATGATCTAACTAAAAACTTATCTTTCAACTGCTAGAAAAATAAAAAAATTGGTTGGACCGATCGTCTCCTTGATTTTCTTTTTTCATTTCTATTGTTTTTTGGTTTGTTTAATTCCAATTAGGTTCGTAAGTAGCTAATATATAATAGTTGGCTGCAAATAAGTATATATTACTTCTCAATGAATGAAAATCGATCGTCAGAGGAAGAGGCAAAAATCACCGAAATTTGTTGTGGAGTGCTCTAGGGGTATTTTTGGTGTTTATAAAAATTGAGGTTTGTGTATAGTAAAAAGGGTATGGAGATAGTAATGCCCTATAAAATACATTACAATGTGATATGATTGAGTGTTGTATTGTTAGTTTTTTTTGGGTATTACTATTTGTACACATTTTTTAAATAAATACCAAAATTAACCCTTATATAAATACTCTCTCTTCACACTTAATTCAATCTATCTCATTGGATCTTCATTCAAATTGGCCTTCCTAATCTTTTTTTTTGTCTCTTTTTCTTTCTATTTCATCTTTTTCTTCTTTTTTGGACGGATTTTGATGCATTTTTTATTGACAATAATTGTACATCGACTAATAAGTGGTTGAAACAAGTCGAAGAACAAAGAATGGACAAAGGTTCCTGTAAAGAATGGATAAAAGAACAAACGAAAATGGGGTAGATAGAGGTTCATGAGAGAGGAGAGAAGGACCTGATTTTCTACGTAAGGATAATTTCATAATTACTAAAAATGGTGGGATATTTGGGTAAATATGGGAAAAGGGTGTGTGGATTTGGTTTGAATGTAAAATACGTTAGAATATGACGTGAACGCAGGATCCATGAAAAACCAGTTTAAAATGAACACTTGCGGTCCCATCAGTCCCGAGGCCTGCACAAACCGTGTTCACTTCAGGTATGGTTCGGGACAAAGCGGCCACGCACAACACCAACTACGTCGTACATAGTGCTTTTATTTTGATTAACAAATAAAAGAATTGATCGTATACTGTCATGAACGTCTATGGCATTAGTTGACAAACACGATTCGCAGTGGCGGATCTATTTTAGGGTGAGGTGAGACATGTGCCAACACAAAATCCAAAAAATTCTTGAATCAATCATTGTATATAAAAAATACTTTATAAAAATAAAATATAAATACATCTCACTCAAAATACAACTGTATCTCACCTAAAAAAATCATGATTCCACTAATGATTAGAGTTGCCCCAATGCACCTCATTGCGCACTCTGTGGGCCTGTGGCAAAAGGTCAGAGGCTGGTGCTCATCTAGTAGGGATCTGGTTGGGTTCCTATTTGAAGCATGACCGCATGGATGGACTCATGCACTGCCACCATTAATGGCTGGGTGGTTCTGGTATCGGAAGTATATTACGAAACAAATCTTTATTTATTTATTTATTTTCATCCTAACTAATTGACGAGTTCTCATCAAACTGTTTAGGCACGAGAAGTTTCACTGTTTCAATCTGAATCATTTATCTTTAATTGAACGGTGTGACACAATTTGCTCTCTCTCTCTCTCTCTCTCTCTCTGTATATATATATGTGTGTGTGTAGTTTTCTGTGTTTACCCATATGAGGGCCCATTCTGAGCATGCCAGTGAAGCCCAAGCTGGCCATTGTGAAACAAAACTTGAATCGCATCAAGCTAAAATATAAAAGTTAGATGGCCGTATTACCGGGGGAAAAAGGCCCGACCTGGTGCCAAGGATGATAAGTTTCTACCAGTGGAAAGCCAACCCTGAATCGAACTGGCCCTACTTGGCGTGGACTTGGATTCGGTTTGGCCCTGCCATACGTCCTCCTTTATTTATCCTCAACAAGCAACAAGTTCCTTTCACTATTACATCAATAACAACTCTTAATATCTAGAATCTATAATAATAAATTTTATAATTTTATAATTAATAATATTTAAATTTATATAGAAATTTAATCAATTTTTTTTACAAATAATTATATACAAAAATTTATAAATTTTAATTAATAATTTTTATATACATAAATTATATATAAATACTATCAAATAAAAAAAAATAAAAATTCATTCTTGGGTCAGAGTTGTTGGACCCATGATGGCATCTGATTCTATTGGAGATCATTCAAATTTGGTTTTTGTTTCTACATTTTTATATATTTCTATGTTTTATTTTTTAGCAACAATATTTGTTAAAATATGCATATGTTCTTAAAATTCGATTTCTATGTTTCTATATATGACATATCCCAGTAAAAAAAAATTATTTCTGAGAGAATAAGAGGCACTGCCCTTACAACTATATTGATAATTATACATAGATTGACTCAAGTTAAAAATTACCTTAAATTAGTCATGTGAATATTCTTTGATTCAATCCTTAAATGAACTCTTATGTTTTAGAATGTGTCGGCTTATTTGTATCTCATAGGCATATAGGACGACCGAGAGGTGAACCTCAGGTGTTGGAATCATCACGTTTTATAACTAAATCTCTTAATGTATCGAGAGTAATATAATTTCTATGATGTGATTCAATTAGCTACGTCACTCATAGCTAATGGTTCATGCCGCGTTTAATTACCACAGGCCCAGACCATCACTGGTTTAATCAGTACGCATCTCTGCTTTCAGAAGAAAGAATCCTCTCTGTTCTATTTCTAATTGTGAGAAGGTGGGACCTGTATTCACCTTTCCATTGAAATTATTTAGAAAATGAAAAATTAGAAAAGGGTTGTCAATAAGGGTTTGTGACTAGTATCATCGTGCTTATCCCACTTGGAAGCTTTCTTGAATATTAACATACATTTCTTGAACAATAAGTTGTTATCTCATGTCTCTCTGTGTCTGTTAATTTTTTGCTACTTTTTTAATAATTTAAATTAACATAAAATAATATAAATAAAAATTACACAAAGAACTGCATTCAAAGTTATTAATACATATATATATATATCCCATATATATATATGATTTAATCATTAATTAGATTAATTAATTAATATTCATAGACAGGAATGGGAATCTTGGCTTGAGGAATCTCGATCTCCATCCCACTTACCATTTGCGACGACGGAATTTAATCTCGATCTTCAGCGGGAAGATTCTCAAATCACTTGGGTCTCTCAAATGTAGGCATGTTCTCACTTGTTCACTCTGAAGTTAGCGGAGATTTTGCCATCCCTACACCTTCGTGTAGCTAAAGTGGAGCCACATTTTGAATGCAGTCAAGCTTCTCAAGATTTGTATGTCAAGCCCTAGGCCGAGTTCTTTCTCATGGCGGGATAACTTCCTAAATGTCTTCTTTTTATTAGTGTGTTAGATATGTTTTTTCCAAGCACCTCATTGTCCCCATTACAATAAAGAGAAAGATAAAAAACTAGAAGTTAATAAGGAGAATAAACCATTTCTTCTTCTATAACTAGAATGAAGAGAAGTTTTGATTCTTAAACTATCATTAAAACTTTTATATGTAACCTAGACGTCATGGAAAAAGTCATGTAGCCTCACATTGAATTTGACTATTTTATAAGCGGTCATTCTGTATTTACACTAAAACCTTCATAACTTAGTATCCTTAATCTTAATTAATGCTCTAATAAGTCTTCTGTTTACATTATGAGATAATTGTCGTTCCTTCTTCTGATGATACTATGTAATAATATTCCTATCATTAAGTAACAGTAATTATTTTGCTAACATTAAGAATATTTATTTAAGCAGTTTAATTTCAGGGTATAACTTTTAGTTCCTTACAGAAGTAAACTAAAGTGCTCATAATTCCTTGGATTTGATTTATCTAAGATATAGTTTTTAAATACATTTATTCCATTTACAACACATTATCGCACGAGACTCTATCATTTATGAGTAATGACTCGGGAACAACTTAAAGGTTTTGTTGAAAGAATTTGTCTATATTTAAAATTAAATCTTTGGATTAATCTAAGTAATAAGCAATTCAAAATTAATATCTGTCTCGAGCCATTGTATGTTATCATGAGTATGAAATATGTTAGTGAATATGTAGATAGCGGAAGATATCTATTGGGACATTAGTTAAATCTTGTTCGAACTAATTGAATCATATGTTAAAAATTTGTGGTGAATGATTTGCTAAAGGATCAGTTTATGAAAGAGATCTATACTCTTCAAGCATCCTAAAAAAGATTGTACAAAACTAGCGATTTTCATGGTAATATTATTAGAGATGGTCAATTAATTAGTTATGGTAGCGATTACATTGAATATACTACACTAATAATTCGTACCGTAATACTAAGACAAGTCGGTTCATACAAATCTTAGACATGTTTTGGTCAAACACAACATCGGAACAGATAGAGAAAGGGATCATCAATCTTAGAATTATGTCTGTGTGAATATGCTCAGGATGTAGTGGATGCAACAACTCATAATTTTTTAAGAAAGAAATCAAGTCGCCACCAATTTTATTTAAATTCTAGGGAAAAATGTGAGAACAAACCTTTAACTGGAAATGTGTCTTTGTCTCGCAAGGGAATGTAATTCGGGAGTCCCTTATGGATAAGTGAAGAGCGGTCTGAACCCTAGATCCATGTGCTTCACCCTATAACACACGTTCTAAAAACGAGTCCCGTTAATTGATCTGTGTGAAACTTTATGCAACTCCCAAGAAATTAGTTTGTCTCTATCATCGCCCCCACTATAACATAAAATTGGCCTTATGGTAACCCTTCAGATTGCAGTTGAATCCTAAAATACATCAAATGTAGCCTTCGACTTAAGGCTACATTTTTGGCTCAAAGGCGCTAGAAGGGTGGCCTATTCAGGCCTTGAGCTAAATTTAATCTCAGGCTACACCTTTTTAACAGACGTTAAAGACATTTTATTTTATTTGTTTTGTTCACTTATTTTTGTTCAAAACCAACGGCTAAAAAAGGAAGGCAAAGCGTTCCTTTATATCAAACCCAACGAAAAACACTCTCTCTTCTCTTCTGATCTCTTTCTCTCTCTCTTCTTTCTTCTTTCTTCTTCTTCTTTCTAATCTTCTTCTTCTTTCTCTTCTCATCTATCCCGTTACCCGAGCTATTTTTATATGTTTCACCTATGAACATCACTTTTAAAAGCGGCTCCTTATAACCACGAATTTTAACTTGTGAGAATCCTACTTTTGTGATTACTATGCAACATATGTATGATGAGTTTTGTTATGAATTCCTTCTTAAGACATACATATGGAACAAAATGAAGAAAAATGAGTAATAATCAAGTCCAAGTTGTTCAAGCTTACCTTGAAGACTTCAGATCTTTTTGCAATGTATTTCCTATATAGATATCTCACAGGTTTTAGTCAAAAGACTAAAGGAGAGGGCTTGTTTCAGGCCTCTTGAAGTAGGAAAATGAAAACGTGAGGTATGTGTGGGGGGTGTTGGGATCACGACGGTGGGTTAGGAGGATACGGCTCTGCGAGTCCGACGGTCTCGGTGAGATGGATTTGGGTAGACTCGACGGTCGGTTGAAGGAGATTTGGTGTTGGATTCGACGGTCGGTTGAAAGGAGATTTGTTGGGTTCAACGGTCGGTTGAAGGGGGTGACAGGTTCGACGGTCGGGTGTAAGGAAATTTGGTGTTGGATTCGACGGTCGGTTGAAAGGGTTCTGAGGATTCGGCAGTCGGTTGAAGAGAAATTTGGTGTGGGGCTCGACGGTCGGTTGAAAGGAGAGATTTGTTGGAGTTCGACGATCGGTTGAAGGGAGAAATTTGTTGGGATAACCAAGCTTGATCAAACCAAGCCAAAGTGAACTTGGTTGGGTCAAAATGGATGAACCAAAGCCACAAAACAAGCCTTGATCAAGCCAGCTGAAGTCAAACCAAATCCAGAGGGGCTGAATTGATTGGGTTCAGTTTTCTGTTATAACCTATTCTTCTTAATCTTATGAAAATCCAAAACCAATTGAAATTTAGGACATGAAACGTTTAAAACTGAACAATTGTACAATTTAATCTGTTTTGGTTATTCTTTTGCATTGAGTCTCTAAAACTGAACAAAACTCAAATAACTGAATTTATTTAAAAGTTAGAACCAACAAAACCAAAAGATTGAAAAAATGGGATCTAATAAGAAAAAGAATCAGTTCGATCCGGTTTTCGATTATAACTGATTTATGATCACGATGATATCTTAATATGTCAATAGGTACCACGTCTCTTTTCTCTATCTTCGTTGGGAGTGCATTTACTTTAGTGTTTAATAAGAGTTCCGCATTATGAGTTGTAAGTGTGTGTGAGTCACACATATTTTGCTATCAATATATACAATCACTTTACTTTTATTCAATTTATTTACTGCCCTTCATTTACTTTTCTTGCATACCATATTTTTATTTTGCTTCCGTTGAACTACTGTAACCTTAGTGAAAGCTGACCTAACTCGGGACAACTAGGCACGATCACCAATGCCGACCCGGTTAAGTGATTCCAACAATCAGGTTCTTTTACTATCAATTGAAAAAGCTTTTCAACAGTGTGACCAAACTACATGATCGTTACAATAATCTTCGCAACTTAGGTTTTGGCAACCTCTAATACCAATAAGCAGTGATCGTGTCGTCGTCGATCAGCGATGCAAAGTTTTCGTGCTCGAGTCGAGTTGATGGAATCTCTACACTCTTTTTTTACTTGCTAATTAATCCATCAAGACCTGCTTGCTTTTGTGGATAATTTTTCAATCAGTGAATCCAAACTTAGCTGTTTGGTTACATTAATGTATATTTTAATGTTGGTCATCTTTATTATCTATGATTTCAATGAAATCAAATTCTGGACCTGTTAATGGGCATGGTGCTTCCAGAATTCCTATGCTTTTATCAGTTTGCAGGGCATCTTTGTGGTACATGTGGAACTTTTATTTATTGTCTCCCTGGTTCAGGGCTTCTGGTCACAAATATGTTGCCTTGCGGGGCCAGACACGCTCTCTGAGAGCCTTGCAGTGAGCGGCGTCCCAAACCAACCAGGTGTTTGGAAGCGGAACCGTTAAGACTGGGCCTGAAACCTGACCCAAAACTGGGAACTACCCCGGTTTGGTTTCGGTTCAACTTTCCATGAAACCGGAACCGGCTGTTCTTCTTATACTTTTGTATATTAATTTAAATATTAAATTCTTTTATATTATTTAACTAAAGGTTCTTAGTGACATAACACACAAAAGTGTTAGAGGAAACCAAGGCATCTCGTTTAGAGGGGCGGAAACAAAAAGCGCTGACAAACAAAGCAGGTAGCGTTGCAGGTAAGATGAGGTGCTACCAGAACCAAAACCCACCTGCTCCCACACGTGATGAGGGTTGTGGGTTGTCAGATGATTTTTATTTTATTTTATTTCAGATCTTACTTTACCCACTAGCACCAGGATCTCTCTCTCTCTCTCTAAAAACATAGTTCATGCTCATAATATAAAACTAGATATATACAAAAGCATAGTTCATGCTCATAATAGTCATTCATGCTTTAATCAAAGATTTCAACCTTTCAATATTTAAGATCAACAATTGTGATATCTTTAAAACAAAAAGCAAATATTGTACTTACAAATAATACTAAAATGCTTTTCTACTTTTAAATTTGAACTTAAACCATCGATCTAATCGATTAAACGGTTGAAATCTTTAAGAATGATTAAGAATGAATGAGTATGTGTATTTATGACGTTTTCTCTCTTTATATATATATATATATATATATATATATATATTGAAAAGAGATGTTGAAAATGAAAAAAAAATTAATGTTGGAGTATCATGCAGTAGTTTTATGCATGAGAGTCGTTAAGGAAACATGAAAAAATAGAACTTGTTCGTAATTAACCTTCTTCTTTTTTTATAGAGTGCTCCCAATTTCTAGGGCCGGATCAGGCCAGTCCCCCGGACTAGGTCCATTTTGACATCGGCTTATACCCCAAGCACTTAGAAGGCCAAATTAAGATGTTAGATTGTTGGTAGCTATCCAGCCTTGAACTAGGCTTAGTTGAGAGGACTGGATGTAGTTGCAACTAGACATGTTCGATTCCAGTTAGTTTAGTACCTAGAATGTCTGGTTCTACTTAGTTGAGAACTTGGAACTGCTCGAGTTCGGATCCCGTTATGGTTTCATAACTGTCGATTCTGGTTTGAACCTGAAACCGGAGTAAGTAATTTTATTAAAAATATTAAAATTTAAAAGAGAAAATAAAAAACAGAACTGACGATTTGGAACAGAAACCAACTTATCTATTCCGATTTTATAAAAGGTGAAACTGAAACCGAACCAAGGGATTCCCGGTATTGATTCTCACTGCTTCCGGGTTCAGCCGGTTTAATTCCGATTGCAACCACTAGGCCTGCTAGGAACCGGCTGTGTTTAGTTGCAACTATAGATAGTAGCTGGCTGTGTTCAACATCTATTAAAAGGCAAAGCTTTTTCTCAAGTGACTAAACTAAAAAAATGAAGGTTATTCTTATTTAATGCTTTTAAAAGACAAAGCCTCTATCAAGAAATTTTTCTTATTCAGAGATTGGAATTAATGACATTAAAGGGAACATACCCATTTACTATTTATAAGGAATGAGTTATATGTACGTAGTAATTTCAACAATGCATTAATTTATAGTATTTACTAATTGTTAAGGAAAATTTATTTTATTAAGGTATGACTATCTATATCTATGTCTAGCCATATGCACGCCGCGGGTGTTGAACTCATGATCTTCTCTCCGTTCATTGATTTGCTTAAATTAATGAGGTTAACCTTGTATTGATTACATTGTTTAGTGAGATAGCTAAGCCTTAATTCCAGGATTAGTGATTTAAATTAAGCAAGTTGACAGACGGAATGTTAAAGGTCCATGTGCACAGGATTTGTCGCACATGCACCAAACTCTAGCATTGTTGCTCCTGGTGGGGAGTTCGACTCTACGAGGGTGCATGTGTTTGTTAGGCTTCAGTTTCCTCTTATACATTGAGAGCATTAGCTCAATGACAAGGTCCTCTAGCACTCTTGTTGCTGCTGGTAGGGAGTTCAACTCCCAAAAAATACATGTGTGGGTGTTTGTTAGGCTTTGGCCTCTTCTTGTAATAACAACAACAACTAAGCCTTTTTTCATACTAGACGGGATCCACTACATGAATTCTTTCTTTCCACATAGCCCTATCATGTGCCATGTTAACAATTAGCTCACAATAAGTTAGATCATTCTTTATTATTTCCTTTCAATACTTTTGTGATCGTCCTTTACCTCTTTTAATACTTTCAAAATCTAGTTGTTCGTTCCTTCTTATAGGTTCTTCTAGGGAGTTCAACTCCCAAAGGGTGCATGTGTGGGTGTTTGTTAGGCTTTGGCCTCTTCTTGTAACACAAAAAAAAGGGTTATGCACATGCCTACACACACTGTGTGGTATAAGGAGGGATATATAATAACATAAACAATTGGTTCCTAACGTGAGGATCATGCAAATAACACGACCACTTAATGCAGTCCCATGAATTATGAAGCAACAAAGCTCCATCTTTTATTCATTTAACGATGTACGTAATGCCGTGAAGGTATTAACTAAAGAAAATGCCGTTTCAACTTTGGTGAGTGGCCAACCCATTTTTAGGAAATCAGTTTGAACATCGATTCACGACGTCGACTCAACTCGAACCCAGGTTTCTTAATTTTCATGGTTTCGTTATTCTATAGTTTTTGTTTCACTTATTTTGGTTTTGATTTGAAAATCCAATTCGTGCAATTCGATTAAACCAATTCTTAGTTAGAGAGAGGAAACAGACAATTTTTTAAAGACTAGATTTGCAATAAGCTGGTTTCGGGTTAAGAGGAATCGGCAGGTCGAAACTTTCGGTTTCGATTCACTGAGGACCATGAACCATAGTTGAACCAGATTCATCCGGTTTCTGTTTCATAACCATCGGTTTCAGTTTGACCTATTCCATGGGCACTGCTAACCGCTTTTGTTGATTCTAATTTGGAGGGGGGGGGGGAAATCAAATTATTAAAAAATAAAAAGATAGAAATATTAAAAATTTATTATTTTTCTTTGGGGAAAGAAAAAATAAAACTATTAAAAAATTAAAAAAGGTAGAAATATTAAATTTTATTATTTTTCTTTATGAGAGGAGGAACTGTAACAGAACCAGTGTCCGGGTCCCCAGATTTGTTAGGGTTGGCCCCGGGCTGGCCGGATGTGGTTTTGGCCGGTTTCTAGTGCAATTTGGTTCCTATTCAAACTGTTGACCAGTTCCGAACTGAAGAATCCATTTTCGCCGAATCGGGTCTGGATAATGGGTTCAAAACTGGCGCGGAATCAAGGAGCATTAATTCGACGCGGGGTTCTTCTTGAGAGTTCCGAACTTTCCGAAGAGTGCAGAGTGAGTGAAAAGGTGTGAGAGCAGGCAAGGCAAGTTAACCAGTCCAACCGAGAAGTCTAGAAGATTTTCCTGCCGGATCTGCGAGTAAGGTAGGAATTGATCTGGCGTTGGGAGACTTGAAGAATCCATTTTCGTTATTTTACTGGCAAATATTTCTCTTTTTTGTGTGTGTTTGTGATTGTTTTTGGAGTTGTTGTTTTGTTCCGGCGGCCTGTGAGCGGTTGGTTTCCAGATTTTCTTGGTTTTGTTAGATCCCACGTTGTTTTTCTTGTGGTGATTTTTTACGGTATTCTGTTTTCTTCGCTATTTACGTGTATTCGTTCTAAACTTAGAAATTCATGGGTTGGGTGGGTGGTTTTCAGTTCTTGGTTTCAGGAGATCCCACATTATTATTTCTTTGGAAACCTTTTAGGGTTTCTTTGTTTTCTTGTTCGTTTGATCTTCTTAAACATGGAAATTCATGATGGGGGATGTTGGTTTCTGTTTTTCTTGTGTTCTAAGCTATTTTTGGCATGCTAGTTTTGCAATGCAGAACGAGATCCTGTTTCAGTATTGTCTTGAATTGTGAACTCGTGGGCCGTTGGCAACATGGTGTTGAATCTTGCACTAGAATCGTTCTGATGGCCAAAACCATCTGAAACGCGTTGTTTTGTGAATTTATTTTCTCAAACAACAGAAGCTTTTAGTAAGAATAACAATGTATGACTGAGAATACCATTATTTCCATAGTTCTGGGTTTTCAAACGTAGTCTACAGTTGTGTCATTTTGTTCTCACTTTCTTCCGGTAGTTTGACAGTATACTGACATTGAATGTCTCAAAGTTTGTGTTAGAGAAACCCTTTTTGTTTAATGCGTTCTGCATAGCCCTTGGTGAGGAGTCAGCCCTTAGGTATCCGTCCCAAGCCTGGACAGAAGATGGTTGCATTACATAATCGGAGCATAAAACATTGTAGGATTTTTCTGGCAAGTGGAATCTTCCAGCACTAATGCCCCGGATCTCATCTGGAGTTCAAAACTAACCGTGCTTGGGCAAGAATAGGACTGTCTTGGACCTAGCCAACCCCACCTAGTGAGAAAACCCTTGGATAATATAGTAATTCATCTAAACTTCGAAGTTCTTTCCTTTTTAGTTTGGATCAAGAGATGTGAGTTCTGTCAAGAGACAACCCTTCGTTATTTATATCATATTGAACTCAGAAAGGAAAGTATTTTGTGCCTTACTACTTTTGGATAATCGATCTCTTGAAAATCTGGTGTTGGCATATAAAGTTGACTTTTATTTGTTTAGTTTGATTTTGAAGCTGTTATTTGTGCTTGCTCTTTTTTTTCTTACAAGATGGGGTTAGACAGATCCTTACCAGATTGCAAGCCTGAGTATCAAACTTGATGCTGTCAATTTGTAGGTTATTTTGTGTCAACCCCTAACCAAGAGAGCCATGGCTCCTTGTGCTGCTGTTTTTATTTTTCATTGACAATATATCTGCCCTTTCAGTTTCACGCGATATTCTTTGTGGAAGTAAAATTAGAAAATCTGGTTTCTCTTCTTAAATTGTGTGCAGTGGAGGAGTCTAAGATGCTCCCCTTGTGCTCAAAGTACATCAAGGAATCAACTTCTTTTCTGTGAAATGCATTTTTCTAGTTTCATTTAAATTTGTGAATCGCATTAGCAGTGGAATAAGTATAAGGCTTTGAATAGATAATATCTTTTACTCTTGCCTGGTGAGCCAGATTAGGCTACGCATCTAGTACTCGCAAAGTTAGAAGTTTTAGAAAAATGTTTTGATTCTGTTCATCCAAAATGCAATTAGGTCAAATGCTATCCTCAGCCTCCATGATTTCACAGGGTCTTATATGGGTTCAATGTCCAGCTCACTCAAACTCTTCAACTGTTGAAAGCTTTTTTGAGTATCCCTTCAATACTATGGTGCTGCTAAGAGTTCCTCCATTCTAACTATCAACCTTTGTTGTGTCGGACCTGGTTTGTTTTAGATATGAACTCAACCTGAACTCTTCTTTTCCAAAGATATAGTTGATTATGTGTTTCTGCACTATGTTTGCCATATTTCTATGCAAGCTTGATTGCCATTATGTCAATTGCAAAGATACTGAAATCTACCAAATAACGGATCCACTCCACCACACTTATCTATGAATTATGTGTATCAGAGTGCTTGATAAACAAGTAATGCATGTAGATGCATACAACATGCCAATACTTGCACCTAAATCAGCATGTTCATTTGTCTTAACCAAAACTGAAACTAAACCTTCTTCACATGTTGCACCATAATTCGGGATCCAAAACCACGGTTCGGAAACCCTGTTCAACATCCCATTTTGTAATTAATTAAATGCGAAAATTGGTCTATCCTTCCATATTGTTTGACTTTGACCGCCACAATTATCTTATATCATTACCCTTTGCAATGCGCTATGGTATGCTTTTCAGAAAATTGCACGGAGTACACTGGCTAATATCTTCTGTATATAATCGTGCTTAAAGGTAACAGGAAACCACCTGGATGCATGGTTGTGATATTTTTGGTTTTGCTGTTGTGCAACACACTAGCAGACAACCAATACAGTGGTGGATATTTTAAGAAAAAAAATTAAAAAAAGAATTGCAATTAACATTGATAAACTAAGGTAAGGTAAGTTAATTATCTTGGTTTCTCAGGAACTGTATCTCAGAATTACTCCGAATGATTCTTTTATGTTTAGTGTTTTTTGTGAAGGTCAAATTAATCGGTTTATTTTAATGTTCATATGCAATTTACTGTCTTGTAACATTTTGCGAACAATTCACCCTCTGTTTCCTTTTCTTTCTTCGGTGAATTCATTAAAGTAGAGAAATACATAGTTAGGTTTTTCCTCTTGAGATCATCATGTGGGATTCTGTCGCAGGTTTCTGTTTTCACACCAGTGTCTATTATAAATCACTCTTTTAGCTTACCCGTTAAGAAATGAAATGCTTGCAGATTACATGTTCATTTCTTCTATGTTGGAGCAGCTATAGAACATTCAATGGTTCCATGCTCAATTAAAGCTTTTCAGGTAGTCTGCGATGCTTCTTGAAGACTTGATACAAAAAGTGGACTGTTGATGTTTTTGTTGGTGGGACGGGCACATTGCAAAGGGAGCCATGACCTTGGCTTCTCCCAGATCACTTCCACGTATGCACTCTTTGCCTAAATCAGTTGCAGCTTTTGCTGTTGTTCCTGTGGCTGGCTTAGCCTTGACACTGGTACTTGCCTCAATCATTTTGACTGTTTCACCCGCTAGTTCAACGGTTCAGCACCTTTTCCTTGGTGTGTATACTGAGAGAAAAGCACAATTTAGATATCTTGGAAATCAGACCATCAATCTATCGTATGAGCATATATTTCCAGTTTCTACCAGGGCCACAAAGACAGAGAAAGAAGGAAACAATCAGATATTTGCTGAAAGGGTTACCTCTGGTTCAAGCAATGCGTTGGTTGCCAGTGCACCATTTGGCTCCAATGAGACTCAGAATCGAACTGTGAAAAGTGTAAAGCCATTTAGAGAAATTCCTACAAGTGATTCAACAAAAGCCTTCACATTTGACTATAACACCAGCTCTGGGTCTCCAAAAGATTCAAAGCCATTGGAGATTGTGAGTCTACCTCTGTTGGTTCCATCAACCAGCGCTTCAGGTATCATCATGCGATTGAGAGAACTATGATTGTTCTATAATACTTTTTATCAACTAATTTTGAGAAGTGTACCTTTGGTTGGTCATTTTAATCTATGATCTAGGGAATAACTTCTCAATCTTGTGATGTATGTCCCCTTTTTTGCTAATTGTATATTTGCTTTTTTTCTTATATTTTTTCACCTTTTTTTTTACTCTAAAGGGTGTGTGTTCATGTCTTTTGTATTATTATTGTAATTTTCTGACATTAGAGACTGCAAAAGATGGTTGCAGATCTCGCTTTATAGTTGTTTTTTGGCTGAGTGTTTAAGTACATAATGTCTCTGGCTTTCACAGAGGTACCGTGCTGTATAATTGTTGGCATCCACTTGTTTGACTCTTAACGTAGAAACAACACCAATCAGGCGAGATACAGAAATTTTTATGTTGGTGGAGTTGTATATTACCATAAAACCTGGGTCAGATATTTTGCCCATTCGTTTATGTTGTCTTCAAAAGGACGTATATGTAGTTTTTGCTGGCACATAATGTTCTTTGCCTCAAAGACATGCCCTTATATTATTACAGACATGGGTTGTAAATGATGCAGTTCTTTTCAGGAGAATGCGATTTGTTCCATGGGAAATGGGTTTATGATCCATCCGGGCCGCTATACACAAATAACTCCTGCCCTGTTATCACCCAGATGCAGAACTGTCAGGGAAATGGAAGACCAGACCATGAGTATGAGAACTGGAGGTGGCAACCTAATGAGTGCAATCTACCTCGCTTTGATGGGAATAAATTTTTGGAGTTGTTAAGTGGGAAGACTCTGGCTTTTATCGGTGATTCTGTTGCTCGAAATCAGATGGAATCCTTGCTATGCATTCTGTGGCAGGTAAGCTCTCTCTCTCTCACACACACACACACAAAAACACACATTCAACCTGAAAATTATGCCGTAATATGTAAACTGCACTCACTATCCCAGTTGTACGCATACAACCACCTACCTGTGATTTCTTGCCATCCCTGCATAGCCATGTTGACGGGCTCTTCTTGTAGCTTCCTAGATTTGATTTAATAAGCTATGGTTAAAATGCCTCCAGATTGAAACTCCGCAAAACAGAGGGAACCGAAGGATGCACCGCTGGTTTTTCAAGTCAAAATCTGTAACGATAGTACGGATTTGGTCTTCCTGGCTTGTGCATCTGACATCAGAAGCCTTTGATTTTGCACCCTCAGTTGTCGACAAGATACACCTAGACCAACCTGATGAAACCTTCATCAATTTACTTCCTACCTTTGATGTTGTTGTTCTATCATCTGGTCACTGGTTTGCAAAGAAATCTGTATACATCTTGAACAATGAGATCATTGGTGGCCAACTTTGGTGGCCTGATCGGAGACGGCCAAAGCTCATAGATAGTGTTGGAGCATATGAGATCTCTGTAGAGACTGCCCTCACTGCTATAGTCAATCATCCGAACTATACCGGCCTCACGATCGTGAGGTCATATTCACCAGATCATTATGAAGGAGGAGCTTGGAACACAGGTGGGTCTTGCACCGGAAAAGTGAAGCCTGTGAAGGAAGGAGAGCTAGTGGTTAATGTCTTCACCCAGGCAATGCATGATAAACAGGTGAGTGGATTCCAGAAGGCACAAAAGAAAGCAACAAACCGGTCCAAGTTGAGGCTGATGGATACTACTGAGATATTCAGTTATCGAGAGGATGGCCATCCTGGGCCTTACAGAAGCCTAGACCCAAACAAGATCACGAGGCGATCACGGGATGGGACGCCTCCTCCTCAGGACTGCTTGCATTGGTGTATGCCAGGTCCAGTTGATACTTGGAATGAGTTCGTGCTGGAGATCATTCAACGGGAATTCAAACAGTCTGTAGATTTTTCTGTGGTAGGACAGGCCTCTGGATGAGAGATGGCGAGATTTGTTTTACCTCAGCTCAAACATACCCCCTAATCTTAGAATTTCTTCTTGAGAATTAACATAGGAGCTGTCTGTATGTTAAAATTGCTAATGCTTTTTTTAATGTGAATATGAATCGACTTGATCCTCTTTTCCTAGTCGTGCTTAGTCAATGTATCTGCTATTCGAAAAGAATGTTATATCATGATATCATCAATATATCATCCTTCATGATATTTGGGAGATGCTGATCTGAGTAACTTCTCTTTTCTTTAATCTGTTTGCAAGGCAAGCTCTTTGTACTTTTATTATTGAGTCGTTCGATCGAGCATAAATACATGAGATGTCAATGTCAAACTCAAAACACTCCCATCCCATGCTCAACTTAACAACCATGTGGCAATCTTTCTCCCCAGTATGTATGTGTGCGCATACACACAAGCACGTGCACAAACACACCCAATCTTTTGGATTCGAAACATTTTCCAGCTATTTTGATCTCTTCCATTCATCATCATAATTCGACATTGATAAAGCAGTGAATACAGAGTTACCTGATTGTTTTGTGGTCTCCGATTTCTGTCATCTGCCAGAGGTTTGTAGTCGCATTGTTTTAACTGAAGGTCGTTCTTTCCAATGCATGGAAATTAAACTCTTCAAAAACACTCTCAGAATGGAGGAAATCTGCGGACCATGCCTATTAGAGAAAATCTGCAAGCAAATAAAGCCTGCATTCTTCCTTAATATAGAGACCATGCATATAGACTTCGCAAATCACGAATGAAATTTTTGGGACGAGTGGTTCCCATCAATCTAAACCAGGTCCAGACCCGACCCATGAAGAATAAATCTCTTATTCTTTTTGGTACAATGGAGAAGCCAAAGGCAGATGCGCTCCCTGGCTGTTCAACTCATGACCTTCAACCCTATGATTGAAGATGTCACCACATTACCATCTTCAACCTAGGGTTGGCAAATCCTGTGTCAATTATCATCCTCCAAGGTTTATTTGTTTATAATTTTTGTTAAACATAAACCTTGAAGCATACCTTGGTTTAGGCTTCATATTGGATACTTTTCTTTATGCTTGTGTTCAACAACAACTAAGCCTGTTCCTATACTAAATGGGGTGGGCTACATGGATGAATTCTTTGTTTTCATAGAACTAGGTCATGTATCATGCTAACAATTAACTCAACATAAGCTAGATCATGTTTTATTGTTTCATTCCAATACTTTTATGGTATTTCTCTTATCCTTTTAATATTTTTACCATCTAGTTTTTCATACCTTCTTATCGGAGCTTCCTTTGATCATTTTTCTACGTGTTCAAACCATCTTAAAAAGTTACATTTGTTCTCCACAAAAGTGAAAATCAATAGTTGAAACTGGCCTGAATTTTGATTATTGGAAGAATGTGTTAAATATTTTTTTTCTAACAATACTATGCGTATCCAGAAGTCCACAAGGATCCTGACTAATCTCGTTTGACATGGGTTGGCCTACTAGGGGATAAAGCTCTCGCTTTTCCATTCACAATAGTCGAAGTTGGGACCTTGCTTAAGGGGTACAAGTGCCGAAACCCTTGAACGAACCAAGAGTTCAAGTGTTTTCTTGTGAACAAGTAATGGCGACACAAGAGGACTATTAAGATTTAAGAATATTTGTTCTCAAACTGGGGTCTTGGTGAGGCCAAAACTAAGGGTTTACGGTTCTCTCTCACTCTCACACACGGGGTAGAGAGAGAATGGTTAAAATTTCATGCATGCTACACTATCTATGTCAATCGGAATTGTTTAATTGAGGCAATGGATAGCTTAATATAAATTGTACTTTATACTTTTGTTTTTTCAAAAAGCAAATTCTACTTTTTGTTTTTTAATGTGGATCATCATTCTCTTTAATCTAATGGCCTCAATTGAGATGAATGATCTAGCATATATAATAGTTTAGCAACTACTTTATATATATATATATATATATATAGAGAGAGAGAGAGAGAGAGAGAGAGAGAGAGAGAGAGAGAGAGAAATCTAAATTTAAGACACTGAAGAAATAGAGAACCACAAGCATGATCGATAGATATTACTAAATGCTCTGTTTTTATCATCTCAAATATCCAACAGTTGTGGTTCTCTGTTGTAGTTTTCCTAAATCTAGGCTCTCTTTATATATATATATATATATATGTGAAAGTTATATCCTACCATTCTCTCATATACTCATTGTTGAACAAATTTTTTTTAAAGGTTTTAAAGAATGATGAAAGACAATATTATTACCCTCGTACCTTCAAAATGCAATAGTCGGGTATGAATGCATAAGTAGTTTAGGACAAACATACATGCACATATATGTATCATATGTATTCGGATATATCGGGAATCTTGATCATACAAACTCTACGAATAAAAAAGGTGATAATACTTCTTTAAACCCCCTAGTTCACCATCATACATCTGATTTTGCTGATTTGGAAGTCACTTTTATGCTCTCAATGTTTAAATACGATGGTGGTGTATTAGATGCCAATATTTGTCACATTCGGACCCACTTCCACGAGATCTTGCATTCTAAGCTTTGCAAGAAAGAGCTATCCTTTCAAGAAAAGCATGTTTCACATGAAAATATCCTGTCAAGGCTCTACAATGGTGTAATGTAGAGATGACAGGACGAGATGAACAATCCGTTCATGCAAGGTCCTTCAGGAGGGTTAAAACTGGGTAAGGGTTCAAAGCTCTCTAGCTGTAAAGGAACCCAAACTCTGGCCTAGCACCAGCAAACGAAATTGTATGCACTATCTTTTCCGCAGGATTTAGTCGGCCCGCAATGACGGTTGCCGGATTTGTTGTAGTATTTGAGAAGGAACCATAAGCATGACCCTTGCCTTTTAGATATCCAGACTCAAGCAACTCTAAAGACCAACATTGTGTGAGGAAACCTTGAAAAACTCATTATGGTATCAGAGCAAGTTAAGTTCACCGAAAGCTGAATAAGCTTGAACTGTTCTGCACAAGTTTTGTGAACCCATGGACCCAGAACCACCATCCTCACCTTATGAAGAACAGAATCAAGTCCAATGCGGGGGCAGGGACCTGCCAACCCAAGCTTTGCTCTTGAAGCAACAAAGATCTTGTTGAGATGGTTCACCAAATGAATTTCATGCAACAATTCCAGCCCAATCGCCGAAGACGATGTCGAGATATCACACATTTGGAAGTCGACAATGGATGTAATTAATACATACAAGAAAAATTTGGGTGTAAAAAAAAAATCTTTGGTGCTAATGAAGACCTCAGACAAGCAAACGCTTGGACTAGAATTGCATTTCCTGGAGGAGCAGATGATACCTTACAAAGAACGTCCAATAAACAGATTTTTCAAGCCATTGCATGCCACAATATGACCCTTTTGCTGACCATTTGTGATCCCAACTCATATGACAAAACCAGAGAACGCATCCACAAGAGCATCTCAGGCAAGATACCGATACAATTTCCGGTCTGCTTTGTCTCTCTCTATAAACTCTCTCTCTATTAGTGATTCGAGACGCTTCTTTATTACAGCAGGGTTGGGAAGAAAGCGTGCCTGCAGTTGTTTTGTGACTTCAGTTACAATGTTGTTATAGTCCAAGACCCTCCTTGCCTTCATAATCCTCACTATAGCAGCCTCGATTTGCGGCTTCCTATCTTCTTCAACCCTCTGACGGGTTTCCTGTTTCTCAGGTTCAGACTCCTTTTGAGCAACAACAGTTCCTATTTTGATCTTGTAAAGCTTGCTTGTGAATTTGTCATTGAATAAGAAGGTATCTTCCTCACCAATATCCTTGCTCATGGGCTCTTTCCGAAGAACATTCTTTCCTTTGACACAGGCGAGAGACTGAAGGCACCTCTTCAAGTCTGACATGGGTATCGCTGTGGCCTGCTCAATCTCCTTACAAGTTAACCGATCAGCATTATTGAAAAGCATGAGGACACACATCTGGTACGTGGAAACATTCAGTTCGTGCTTATGGCCCTTACCAAATGTTGCTTTCAAATCAGCTGCCCCCATATTAGTTTGCCAGGACAATCTCCTACCATTATGGGTGCCAAGATAATAAGTCCTAAACTTATCACATACACCCAAGATTTCTGTTGGAAGATTACACTGAGGGCTAGGTTGAGTTGGCCATGAACCAGTTGTAAGTACCTGGACAGCTAGCGTAGGGCTATCCCCCAACTCAGTACCATGGCATGCATAGAAACCCTGCGTTGTATCATAAGAAGTCTTCATGTCAGTAAACATACCCTCTAACTTAGAAGTGAATTGATATCCACACTCTGTTTTGAGCTTAACAATTAAACTTCTTTCTGCATCATCAGATATAGTCTTCCCTGAAAGAAGCCTTTTCGCCAAGTGTTGCTTGTAATACTTCTCAAAAACATCCTTCTCTTGTAAATACCTGAATAGCATCATTACTTTGTCTAGTACAATCTCCACATCCTCCTCGCCAACCCCTTTCAACCCTCTGCGAAGTTTGTCATCCACAAACAAAGAAATGAATTCGGGAGACCTGGCATTCAAGTTTATGAAATACTCAAAAGATGAACTCAAGGCATTTTGAAAAGTCTTATCATTGTTAAATGCCATAGTAATAACCTTGTCATGTTTATCCTTCTCATCCAGGAGCCGCTGCACGAAATCTACAGGATCTCTCAACCTTTCAGGATCCATAATTAGCTGCTTACCTGTATCCCGTACAAAAGAAGTCATGACCTCTTTAACAATTGTAAGCCCGGTAGGTACCCTACGAAACAAATTATACATTCTTGACAAATCGTCATATTTGTCATCCACAAGCATATTCACCAACCCTGAGTTCTCCATGTGAACCAGAGTGTGCATATGACTTTCAATCATCTCCTTCTCCACCACATTAGTTATCTTTGACTCACTTCTAGGATCCAAGTAATGAGACACTCTATCCATCTCTTCGTTCAACCTCCTCTCAGCCTTCTTCAAATACTCGCCACAATCACAACACTCAATGAACTTCTGGGACTCACCCAGTAGAACTCAGCTGAAACAATAAGAAAATGAGTCTCAAATTCTTGTCCATAAACAGAAGGACCTAAATCCATTAGCATCTTTATTATATTTCTCATCAGTCCTCTGTTCAATAACTTCACCATTCCGTTCTCTAAGCACAAGCTCAAAAGTGTATCAACAACCGAGTCCTTATCTGGTTTTGAATAAGTTACATTTTCTCTCCACAGATTCAGGCCAAGTTCATGAACAGGAGTCTTCTGGTTGCATTTGGGATGAAAGTTCTATCCATGTACATCAGAATGTCTCTAATCATTTGTAATGCCTTATTATGATCATACCCATTTCCTGTTCAGCTCTTCCAAGAAAATTTCTCCTTGAGCAGATTCAATTGACTGAGAAATTTCTCTAAGATGAGAAGTCATGGTCGTCACAAGTCCTGAGTAAAGTTTCTCCCGAATTTGTGTAGCACCATATTATAAGCATTTTGTAACAAAACTTTGATATCTTCAAATTTTAGCAATTCATGAAAGCATCAGATTTCATGTTTGACAAAATGATTTTGACATGTTGAGACCAATTAATTGACCTGGCCATGTTGAACTTGTGAGGTCATATCACATACTCTGATCAAACCAATCACCACAAGTGTCCTCCATCCCTCTGGGGAATAACCATGAAATAATTCTCCTCCCCTTCACAGGACTGCCAGTAGCGCCTGCAATGTCTATTCAGGATGACTGATATGAATCTGGATGCGGAATTTGCTTAAAACATCTCCACAAACACAAGTCGCTCACCCCATCCGCAAATTGTTAAGACTGCCTTTTATATGATATTTACTACCCATCATTTTCCAAATAGTCCGCTAAGCACCTTAAGCTTTGTCCAACTATGCTCTGGTCGCTCCCATCAATCATCAAATTCAACACAAAACCAATTGAGAAAGATTGGTTTCCACATACTTCAGCACAAAACTAAATTTCATTCACCAACACACGGCAGCTAAAGCGTTATTGATTCATCTGCTGGTTATATATTCGCCCAGAAGTTCAATATGTTGTCCAAATGTAGCCAACCAAGCCTGACAATCGTCCTTTACTAATTTATTATATCCCCTACAGTAAAATCTCCATTTTAAATTATCGAGAACAGTTTTCCTCTTAACCTTAGAAAAAATTGTTCATTTCAGGGATAGATATGCCAGCGAACTGCCAGCGGATCATCTCAATCGTTGCACAATGTAATCAGCTATCAAGATGAATCCCTTGACTTAGAGGTGATCTTCAACCACTCGTGGTGAAGAGATTCTTTAAGATTAATTTTGCTACACCAAATCATGATGAATAGGGACTTCTAGTTCTTGAGCATTTTCTTGCATCTCCCCTCCAATCACGACGAAGTGTAAAAAATCAGGCCTGTAAGAGGATCATTCCCGAGATATCTTCCAACATGCAAATCTACTTTTACATTTAACCCAAAATTTGAATTTATTAAACTCGCAAGGGGAAACGACTATCTCTGAAGAACCACAAAGTAGCCTCACCTCCCAATTCCAAGGAAAAAATCATTACAACAGTCATCCAATAGATGATCCGAACACCGAACACCAAAAATAAAGAATAACCACAAAATAAACGCGCTTAAAAGGAAGATTAATAACATCTAAGTACAAGAGAATAGGCCAAACGAATCAAACGATATGCATGGAAACAAGTGAAAAAAATATATGTACATACCGATAGAGCTCTTCAAAACTTAGTCCGCTAGCGTTGTGATTGTAAATCTCGTGTATGGCGTGCTCCAGAAGCTTCCACGTCTTCTCTGCGTATTTTGGGTCCATCTCCACCTTGTGTTTGAACGGCTCGATCTTGAAATTCTTCTTCTTCGGCGCACTCATTGTCGCTCGCCACCAAATCGAAACCCCAAATCCCGAGCGGGAAAGAACAAAAGAATTTCCACAAAATCAAATCTCGATCGGAAAAAAATGTTGGTGATCGTCCATACCAGTGGAAAGCTTTAGAGATAGGGTATAACAGGGCGATCGCGGATTGTTCGTGAGCAGGGTAATCCTTTGAGGGTTTCCTCAAGAGACGCTGCTCTTCTTGCTTTCTCCACTTCGTGCAAACGGATCGGATATCGGGTCGTATATCCGTCTAATTAAAATTCGTGAAATACTTACGTGGGGAAGACCCGAATAACTCCATAGCCGGATCTGATATTTTGATATCAAACCCGATTGAATTCTTGCCCGAAAACGAGATGTCCAAAACTCAATGAGTCTGATAGCCGGTCCAAATATTATTGGATCAAGACCCAATACCCGACCAACCTTGTTCATGGTTTTAGAAAAGAACTTGTAGGAAATTATGGGAACTAATGAATACCCAATGCAGACCCAAGTTCAAATTTGAATACTGGCAAGAATCTGATTGGTTCAGTTTGAATCATCATCTGCTATTGGATCTACAATTGGTGCAAGATATTTGCATCTGGTCCCAACTAATATGGGTTGGGGTCGATGGCTTCATTCAAATCCACTAGCAGTATTTTACATGTGAAATTCAATCCAATTAATTATGGATTTGAGCCATATATTCAGTATCCGAAATTGGTTTAAATGTTACTCCACTTATAGAAGCATACCTTCTTAGATATCCTAACAAAACATAAATGTGTGCCTCTTCTCGTCTCAATCTATAAGCCTTTTATTGTTAGGTCGATGCCTTTATTTGGAAGAGAAACAAACAATGAGTGTACCTGAAAGAAGGTCCTAAACACATTCGGGTTCTTAGTTAGAGAATACCTAACAATAACTAGTTGACATGATGTGCCGCACAAAGAGAACAAAGTTGTTTATGTCAAACAAGGTCAATTCTTTTTTTTGTTATGAGAGGAGGCCGAAGCCACAATTTCTACCGACGTATTCAAAAGAATGAAGTCAAAGAGGCTCTTAAACATATGAAGAGTGATAAATCGGTAGGACCAGATAATATTCCTATAGAAGTTTGGAAAATACTAGGAGAAATAGGAATCACTTGGCTCACAAAACTATTTAATGAAATATGGAAAAACCAAAAGATGCCCGAGGAATGGAGAGCAAGTACACTTATACCTGTATATAAGAACAAGGGAGACATTCAAAATTATTCAAATTATCGAGGTATCAAGTTAATGAGTCATACTATGAAATTATGGGAAAGAATTATCGAACGTAGGTTAAGACAAGTATCAAGTACAACAGAGAACCAATTTGGATTTATGCCAGGTAGATCTACTATTGAAGCGATCCACCTTTTGAGACGTCTTATGGAACATTTTAGAGCAAAAAAGAAAGACCTTCACATGATATTTATTGATCTAGAAAAAGCTTATGATAGGGTACCGAGGGAGGTTCTTTGGAGAACTTTGGAAAAAAGAGGTATCCCGTTGACATATATTAACCTTATAAGAGACATGTATGATGGTGCAAAAACATGTGTGAGGACTCATGAAGGAACGACAGACTTCTTTGAAGTTAATATTGGGTTACATCAAGGATCAACTTTAAGTCCATACTTATTTATAATGGTGATGGATGAGTTAACAAAACATATTCAAGATGAAGTTCCTTGGTGTATGTTATTTGCAGATGACATTGTATTAGTGGAGGAGTCTAAGGAAAAAGTTAATAGAAAATTGGAACTATGGAGAGAAACATTCGAAAACAAAGGCCTCCGACTTAGTAGAACAAAGACAGAATATATGGAATGTAAGTTTGATCATTTGGCTACTTCAGAGGACATAGAAATTAAAATTGGCACACATTGCATTCCCTAAAAGGAAAGTTTTAAATACCTAGGGTCAATTTTTCAAAGTGATGGAAGAGTTGATGGAGATGTTACACATAGAATTAATGCTGGTTGGTTAAAATGGAGAGGAGCATCAGGTATTCTTTGTGATAAGAAGATACCATTAAAATTAAAAGGTAAATATTATAGAGCAGCAGTTAGGCCTGCCATGTTTTATGGTTCTGAGTGTTGGGCAGTTAATCATCAACATGTACAAAAGATGTCTGTGACAGAAATGAAGATGTTGAGATGGATGAGTGGTCATACAAGAAAAGACCGTATACATAATGAGGTTATTAGAAACAAATTAGGAGTGGCACCAATAGAGGATAAAATGAGAGAACATCGTTTAAGATGGTTTGGACATATAGAAAGAAGATCAAAAGAAGAACCTATAAGAAGGTTAGAACAACTAAATTTGGAAAGTATTAAAAGAGGTAGAGGACGACCACAAAAGTGTTGGAAAGAAACAATAAAGAATGATCTAGTTTATTAGGAGTTAACTGCTAACATGGCACACGATAGAGATCTGTGGAAACAAAGAATCCATGTAGCCGACCCCGTCTAGTATGGGAAAAGGCTTAGTTGTTGTTGTTGTTGTTGTTGTAGAGGAGGCCGAAGCCTAAGACACACCTACACATGCGTTCTTTGGGAGTCGAATTCCCCATCATCAACAACAACGGTGGTAAAGCATTCTGCCGTTGAACTAACGCTCTCAGTTCTTATGATCATCACCATAGAGAGTCCTTATTGGAGGCACTCTCATTGAGACTGGCATTCGTAGAAAGATCAGACGGGTAATAATGCGTTACATCTTCATACCGGCCTAGGAATGAAATGTCTCCGATATCATTCTGTTGCAATTTCGCAGCAGTTCCTTCTTGGTGACTGCGATTCCGTTCATTTTCGGTTAAAAAATAATGTTAAAAGAGGAAAAGGAAAACCAAAACCATGTTGAAAGAAAACAATAAAGGATGATTTACTTATGTTGAGGTAACGGTTAGCTCTATGAAAACAAGGAATCCATGCACCCAACCTCATCTAGTGTGAGAAAAAGCTCAGTTGTTGTTGTGCATGTGCTACCATGTTGTTTGCAGCCTATAGAGCTGCATACAGTGCAATCGGTTAGCATCATCCTCAAGTAATGGAGTTCTCCAAAGATCCTACGCTGCAGTAAACAACTTAACTTTGATGGCTGTGCCCAACCAATTATTGTTGAGAGATGAATTGAACGAGACTGAATGGCCAAAGCAAGTAATATGTAATGTTTGTCAAATCGAAAGCTGTCACATCTGCTAGGTCGATAAAGCCTATTCTTCTGAAGATTGCCTTAAGTGTCATTTGCTACATACTGCATATAGAATGGCTTAAAGAATGAAGCTTTTAAGAAGTCTCTGCCCCTCACGCTGCAATGCCAGCACTTTAATCCTCATGTTCAAAAGGACTTTTTTATGTAATTAAGGGAAAACTTAAGTTGGTACTTCATTTAAACCGCATTTATTAAGGAAAACTCTTTATCTTATATGGAGAACATGCAATTGCATTTAGATCCTTTTCTAATGCATATTATTTTATTACCATCAAATAAATTCAAAATAACAAGTATTCTAGTAACAATTTTAAACTTATTCTGATAAGATATGCATTGGAACTTGCATTGAAGCCATAAGATGGATTACTTGGTACATATCCATCTCACAAGTGCTTAGATGTGAGTCATACTATGATTATGATAAAGGTGGAGAGTCAAGGCCTTGACTTGGTTTTGTTCTAAGATCAACAATAATGACTTCTGTAGGAACTTAAGTTGGTACTTCATGTACTTCTGTAGGAACTTTTGTTGCACAAGAGTTTGTCGGAGATCCAGATTCAGACTGATGCACGCAGTTAGCTTCTTTAACTTATGTATCTTTGCACTTCGAGATTTTAGTCATATGTTATATTTGCCTTGAAAAGGGAGGCACAAAGAACAGCGAGGAAACGGTAGTTCTTAGGTTACTGAAAAAGTTGAAATTGTACAAATACAACACTTTTGTTGTGAAGGCCCATAAGGCCATGCAAATTTTGAAGTAAAATTTAATTAATATTGGATTTTGTGAATGCTATGGGATTGCAAATTAATATCTGGTACTTTTTATGTACAAGGATGACAACTATTGATTGGACTCATGCACTCAGAGCCTTGGCTCACTTGGGAGGGTCTGGACTCTGTGTGATGTTGGTCGCCAGTTCGAGTCCTGGGGCATGCATACCCAGCTTCAGCCTCCTGTAGTAATAAAAAAACATAAACTCTGTGTGATGTAGGTCGCAAGTTCGAATCCTGGGGCATGCATACCCAGCTTCGCCCTCCCGTTATAAAAAAACGTAAACTCTGTGATGTTGGTCACGAGTTCGAATCCTGGGGCATGAATACCCAGCTTTGGCCTCCCATGGTAATAAAAAAACATATTTACTCGACCTCTGGGGACCGTCTAATCTGGCTCATCGGGGCATAAGAGTGAAAAATCGGATATGCCTTTTGTTAATCAGATCCGATTCCTTCAGGCAAATTGGGCCAAGTGAATTTAGTCTGTCGTGAAATGAATTGCTTATTCGACAATCCAACTGCCTCCTGCCTTTGGCTCTCGAAAGGTCCTTTCCTCTAAAAGATAGAAACCTCATTCAACAAGAAGAGCAAACAAAAGCTCGATAGAGCAGCATACAATAAAAACGGGATCTCCAAACAAAAAACACATAAAACTTTATTGCTTTGATCAAGAGTTTCAATTGAGCACACACACACACACACACACACACACACACACACACACATATATATATATATATATATATATATATATATATATATATATATATATATATATATATATATATATATATATATATATATATATATATATATATATATATATATATATATATATATATATATATATATATATACATGAAAATTAGTATATGTTATCAATATTACATACTAACGTACTCAAACAAATCTCAATAGTCAATATGAAATATGGATAGTTGATATTTGAATTTTAAAAGTAAAGAGAAAAACATGTACACTTTTACTATTTGTAAGTATACTTAATTCAAATAACATCATATCTAATTCAAATATCAACCATCCATTTGAAGCAAATTAAATATTTGAGTATGTAATATTGCTAGCATATATCATTCAATATATATATATATATATATATATATATATATATATATATAGAGAGAGAGAGAGAGAGAGAGAGAGAGAGAGAGAGAATCTTGTATATGCTAACACACTTAGGTGCTACCATATCTAAACATATCTCAACACTCTACTTGGATGGTTAAATTTTGAATTTAAAAAGCAAAAGTATGCATGCCAATAAAATATTTTTTATTTTTTGAATTCAAATTTAAACCTTCTATCACTCAAGAGAGAGTGTGAGAAAGAGAGAGAGTGAGTTGTTAGATTCACCATGCATTTCTATAATTCGACAATCCATATTGATATGGATCGTGGAGTATGAATTAGAGTCTAACAACTCTCATTTATTCATTCTTCACCACGTGCACACACACACACACACACACACACACACACACACACACATATATATATATATATATTGTTTAACAGTCGCAAAATGTTTTAAACAACGAATGCTTTTCCGTTGGATTAAATTTTAACCGGCTCACTTATAGGTGAATACATGGATTCCACCTCCAACGCCGAGTTTTTTCATTTAGACATCTAATTTAGTTAGGGGCCGTAGATGACCCTGACAAATTCGGCAATGGCGGTTCTTGGCTCACCCACCAGACTAAATTATTGCTTGTATTAAACTTATTTTTTCATTGGGGCTGAGCCAAGTAGAAACGGAGCATGAGCCAAGCTAAATTAACTGAATATCACCTTCTGCAATTGTGTTAATACTAAATAAATTGTGCCACAGTCAAGGGGAGACATGGCTAGTTCCAGGTAAATTGGAACCACCAGTTCCAAACCATCGGTTTCAGGTTGAATCTTAAATAAAAAAGGTAAAATTTTAAAGAAAAAATTGGTTTGCAACTATCAAAAAATTGCAAACCAATGGTTTGAAACTATCAGTTCCAGTTCCTGACCCCGTTTGGTTCAATTTGATCCATCACAAAGATGACATTTTGAAAGCCATCATCCATCGGGCAGTCTACCCTTCGGAAGCACATACAAAGGTTGAAGAAGGTTAACAGTACCTCAAACACCTTTATATATTTTCCTCAAATGAATTCTTTGAAATGTTAGCAATCTTATGTTAGAATAAAATGTATCTTAAAGTATGAAACCGTTGACCATTCCAAATACACATACTGTATACAACAATCAATAGCTCACTTGGATAAGGGGAAGACACACAAGACCAAGGTCATGAGTTCCATACTCAGGGTATGTATTGGTTTTGACCTCTCCATTACACCAAAAAAAGATGCAATTATGGTATAATATACCCATTAAATAATGAAGACCCTAAGGTATTGAAAGGAAACAATAAAACACTTTTTTTTTTAATAGAGTTGTATGCTACCATGCGTTGGACCAAGATGCATGTAGACGACTCTCCTTTAAGAATAGCAATTCCTACCCACCCCGCAAATACTCATCCTACCTTGCTCTTTGGGACGGGTTCTCGAGCGGGACAGGGAAGACCGACAAGCAGGGTGGGACAGGATAGGGTTTAAAGTAAGCCCGCTCCTATATATATATATATATATATATATATATATATATAAATGTATAGGTTTATATAAAATATATGTATATCATATATATATATATATATATATTATATATATATATATATATATATATATATATATATATATATATAAATGTATAGGTTTATATAAAATATATGTATATATGCTTATAGGTATGTTATATACATATATATATATATATTTATAAATAAATATACATAATAACATCTAATTTAATAATATAAATTACCATAAATAAGATATTACATTTATATAGAATATATAATATTAAGTGTTTTTTTCTAACAAATACTTTTGTAGGTAGAAGTGGGCTGGGGCCGTGTTGTAACACAGAGGATGTGGAGCGGGTATGGGTCTGCCCCCAAGACCCGTGGGGTAAGGTGTACAAAGAGGCTTCTAGTGCAGGACGGGTGCAGCAGGAATGAAAACCCGCCCCACCCCACCCCACCCCACCCAACCCAACCCAACCCACTTATCATTCCTACAGTCCACTTAGTGGTGGGAAAAGGCTTGATTTGGCATGATCGTTCAGCTCAATCCAGTTTAAAGACAGTTCATATATATCATGAGCCGATACATAAACTCTCGCAGCATGAGCTAAATCAAGTGGAACCGTTTAAAAGATCAGTTTAATTTCTACCAGCTCATAATGCTTAATTAGAAGGGACGGTCAGCCTTAAATTAAGACTCATTTCTTTGCTAAAATATTCATTTATAGCAAACCATATTTCAATTAATTGACATAATTTCTTCGTTAAGGATGACAATATCAACATGACCTGTTCAACCCCGACCATAACAAGGCGGCATGTACCCAAACCCGCCCGTTAAGGTTTGATACCCACCCCCAACCAGCCTCATTATGAATCTTCGTTCCATACCTGTTTTTACCATGTACCCATTAGGGAAAAAGGAACCCACATCCACACCCGCCCGTTAAGGTTTGATACCCGTCCCGGACCAGCCTCATTATGAATCTTCGTTCCGTACCCGTTTTTACCCTGTACCCATTAGGGAAAAGGAACCCACATCCGCACCCGCTCGTTAAGGTTCTATACCCGTCCCCACCCCACCCCCCCCCATTGCCATCCCTGTGAATCTTGGTTCCGTTCCGGTGACGACAGTTTTAACCTGTTATTTTGTTGAAAAAAGTGGGTGAATAAACGTAAATTTATTGAATAACTTTTATTAGTTGATACTCCGTTCAGTCTTATTCTTTTCAAAAAGGACGGACGCTTGTCTTTGTACGACGCGGTAGCGTTCCTCCTAACACTCCGTCGGAAAGCTTCGCCGGCGTAACGAGCTCCGGTGACCTCGCAGCGGGAAATTTGAGGCAGGGGATGGGTGACGAGACGAGGGGAGATGATTTCGTGAAGAAGGCGGAGAAGAAGCTCAATGGGTGGGGAATCTTCGGGTCCAAATACGAAGACGCCGCCGACTTGTTCGATAAAGCCGCTAACCAGTACAAGCTCGCGAAATCATGTGAATTCCACTCTCCGATCCTCCGATTCTTCTTTGGTTTCCGTTTCCGATTTCCGGTTTCTTTTTTTGGAATCATGGGGCTTTAGACATGTGATAGATATGTTTCTTCTTCTTTTTTCTTTTATTGGATTTTGATGTATTTGGGGTTTTAGGGTCTTCTTCGCCTGATTGAAGTTATTTATGTTTTTGATCAATCTGGCTCATAGACTTTTTTTCGTGTTCCTTCAAATGGGAGATTTCGACACCTTTTGTTTTGTTTCCAGAATAATGGGCATTGAATTCGCAAACATTTCATCTGCTTAATTTATCAACTGATTGGTTTCGTGGTTTGTTAGGATGTTCATATCAGATAAAGATCGTTTTTTGGTAATTTTGTTGATATTTTGTGTTGTATATTTCAAGACGAAGAATATGGCATCGCAGGATACTTCTAAATTGGCATTTGTCTTGCATCTTAATTTGTTAAGGAAAGGAAGAGTTCGTATTCTGAAATCCAATTCCTTTTCAGGGGATAAAGCGGGAACTACGTATCTCAAATTGGCCGACTGCCATTTGAAGGTTCTTATTCGTTCTTTATTCTGATTGATCATGAGAGGAGACGCTATTGGAGTATTTACGTTTTGTTTGATGTTGATCTTCTTGGCTAAACAGGTGGATAGCAAGCATGAGGCTGCTTCGGCATGCGTGGATGCAGCAAATTGTTACAAAAAGATTAATAACGCAGGTTGTTTTGCAATCTTTTGAGACTTACTACAGGTTTAGAATTTGGTTGCCGTCTTCTGTTTGTTTTGAAAAATCAGTGGTTGTTTTCTATTGACCGGCTTGAATGAAATGATCTTGCTATTAGATGTTAAATTCAAACTGTGATCCGTTTGCACAAAATCGATTTGTTTCACAGGACAATGCGGATGAGTCTCCTCGTTCTGCTTGTTCCTTGTCCAAGATTTTTTTTTCGGCATCTTACTGGTGGTTATGTTTTTAATGGTAAAGTAGTACGGCATGGTCCTTGTGTCATGGATAATTATATGTTCTATTCATCCAAATGCTTTTGGTTGTTCTTCTCGCTGTCATTGTTGTCTTAAATTTGTGATATTTCCAATCAGAATTAATGGCTTTTCACCGTTGCAAATTTATGGACGTATCAGCTGATCATTTGAGTTGAGAGTTGACCATCAACTTTTAAATCTTCATGTTTAGGGCAACTGGCACATCTTAGTTGTTCGATTATCTCCTTGATGTGCTTCTCATCCATTTGCACCCACATGCTCACCTAACAGTTGCTGTGGATTTTATGGTCATCACAGCACAACAAAACGTTATTTCTGAAAGCTCTGATCCTACTTAGCGTTGTTAATGATATTCTTTTATGAACTTATCATGAAAATCACTTTATAGTTAGGAGTATAGTTCTTATTTGCCTGCATTCATTTAATTGATTCTTTCTTTCAAATTTTACCTAAAAACATTTCCAAGTGCATAATCTTTCCATATGAAAGTGATAATTGGTCAGAATAATCTAGGAAAACCTAATTTGTAGAAAGCTAGCCTCACCAAATCATGTATTGTTTATAATGTTGTGTGGTACTCTGATTATATGCTTTCCCTCATGGTGTACTTTTGTTGTATATAGATGCAATACGATGCTATGATGCAGCAATGAGTCATTTTATGGAAATTGGTAGACTTAATATGGCAGCAAGATACTGCAAGGTATTTGATCATTATCTCATATGTATGCTGTTTTGGTTACACAAAATTTGGTGTTATCCATTTAAGTTTATTTTTCATGTCATGAGTTTCTTCGTAACCCGCTATGTTCGTTATAATTTTGATTGTGCTTTGAAGTTTTCATCTTGAGTGAGCGTTAATTGCTCCAAAACTTATGTGCAGGAAATTGGTGAACTGTATGAAGCTGATCAAAATTTTGAACAGGCAATTTCATACTTTGAAAGATCTGCTGACTTGTTCCAGAGTGAAGAAGTGTCAACTTCAGCAAATCAATGCAAGCAAAAGGTTGCACAGTTGGCTGCTTCACTAGAACAGTAAGGGCTTGCCTTGATGTACTTATATTTAGTTCTCACGAACTACAACCATAAGTGACAGTATACTGGGACTTTATTTTAACCAAAAACCAAAACCAAGCCCTTTTTGACACTAAGTGGGACAGCTACATGGATTCTTAGTCACCATTGAGCTCGATCTTGTTTAGTTCTAACATTTTTTATGCCTTCCTTTGCCTCTTTTGAAGTATAAAACAACAACAACAACAACAACTAAGCTTTTTCCCATACTAGACGGGGTCGGCTACATGGATTCTTTGTTTCCACAGAGCTCTATCATGTGCCATGTTAGCAGTTAACTCACAATAAGCTAGATCATTCTTTATTGTTTCTTTCCGATACTTTTGTGGTCGTCCTCTACCTCTTTTAATACTTTCCAAATTTAGTTTTTCATACCTTCTTAGAGGTTCTTTTTCTGATCTTCTTTCTATATGTCCAAACCATCTTAAACAATATTCTCTCATTTTATCCTCTATTGGTGCAGCTCCTAATTTGTTTCTAATAACCTCCTTATGTATACGGTCTTTTCTTGTATGACCACTCATCCATCTCAACATCTTCATTTCTATCATAGACATCTTTTGTGCATGTTGATGGTTAACTACCCAACACTCAAAACCATAAAACATGGCAGGTCTAATTGTTGCTCTATAATATTTACCTTTTAACTTTAATGGTATCTTCTTATCACAAAGAATACCTGATGCTCCTCTTTTGAAGTATGCACCATTTAATTTCTTGTGTCTTTCCATTGTAACCCTCCAAGCCATCTCAAGCATATCTCTGTCATTTTGTCTTCTATTGATGCCACACCAGGTTCTTCTCTAATAGCCTCCTTCCCAATCTTATCTTTCCTCGTGTGGCTACATACATCCACCTCAATATCTTAATTTTTGCCATGGGCATCTTTTGCATTTGTTAGTGGTTGACTACCTAATACTTGTTACCTATCACGGGAACATGACATAAAGAGATAACTTAATGAAAAATCACTTACTGCATCCATCTTAATTTGCTAGTCTATTTGAGTTCATCTTTCATATTTTTTATGGTTAGATTTTGCTATTTTTCCTTGACTATGTGCAAGACCAGTAGTGGAGCATGGCTTTCAATAAAATGGCTCCCTTAGATATGCATGTTGAATATTTTTCAGTATCCAATGTCTATGTGTACTAGTAGTGTACACTCTGAGGTATGGTGCCCCTTGCTTAAACTCATAGATGCTTGTTTTATTTGTCTAATTTGAAGTCAGCCATGGAATTCAATGGTTGATTTATAATTAATAGGGAACACATTTTCGACGAAGTGATTTTGATCTGGAAAGGATAACGTTATTAGTCAATAAATCTTGATCGTGACTTGCAGCATGAAAAATGGAGCTTATAATACTAAGGTTTGGGGCCTACAAGTGTAGCAAATGGTCATAACATCTATTTGTCAATGGAAAGAATGCATGTAGCTGAGCCCACTTAATGTGAGAAAAGGCTTGGTTAATTCATGCATACATACACACACATCGTTGCATCAAAGGTGATGCACCACCGAGGGTCTTTCTTTGGGCGCAGTTGCAACATAGTGGCTTAACTAACAAAAGGTTGGGGCGACTTCTGGAAAAACAGACTTTAACTTATAGGTCATGACACGAAGCTGTGCGCTTTTGCACTGACCTGATTTCTGAACATGTAGCGATTTTCCTTCTGGGCACATGCAAATTATACAGCTTAAAAAATGACTTTTGGGAGCCATCAGACTTCAGAAAGGCGCTTTTATTTGACAAGAGAATATTTGGGTAGTTCAAGTCCTGTTGGATATGTCATGTCACCGCTTTTACGAAGTGTACCTTAACATAAAAGCATAAAGCTTCCATGTGGATACTAAATGCACACTATTTCATTAGAGCACTGAGGCTGTTTTATGGTTCACACTAGCATTGATAAACATTGATGTACTACAAATCAAAAAGCAGTTTCTCTTTTTCTTCTTGATAATTAAGAACCGATTCTTTGCTAATTTCTCAATCTGCAACAACAACAACAACAACTAAGCCTTTTCCCATACTAGACGGGGTCGGCTACATGGATTCTTTGTTTCCACAGATCTCTATCGTGTGCCATGTTAGCAGTTAACTCCCAATAAGCTAGATCATTCTTTATTGTTTCTTTCCAACACTTTTGTGGTCGTCCTCTACCTCTTTTAATACTTTCCAAATTTAGTTTTTCTAACCTTCTTACAGGTTCTTCTTTTGATCTTCTTTCTATATGTCCAAACCATCTTAAATGATGTTCTCTCATTTTATCCTAAGGTTAGATGAGTAACACTGATGCCTAAGGTAAGGCAACATGCTGAACAACTGAAGACCCATGGAAAAAATGGTTTTGTAAATTGGTAAATTTCTGATATATGTCCTAATTGGCCTTCATGCTTACCAGGAATTTAACTTGAAACGTAATTCATATGTGTTGTCTTGTTTCCTATTACCGCCATGAGTACACAAGAGTTGAGATTCTCCAGGTGAACTTTCACATGCACAACTCATCTCGCATGCTCTTAGAAAAGAACCTTTTAATTATGAAAAAAGAGTAAGGGGCTTCTGAGCAGGAGCTAGAACAGGCTTTTGCCAATTATGGCAAGAAAAGTGAGGCGGCAGGTGTGAATTTAATTAACAGACTGCCATTCATACAGAAAATGAGGAGAGGGACAAAGGGAAAACCCATTAGGGGGCACATTCTGAAGTTCACATCCTATTTTTTAATCAGGCATCTCTATTTGACATTACGGGACTGAAAAACCATCAAGGCATGCAAGTTCCAGTTGTTAAGAGCCTCTTGTGACTGTAATCTTCATACTGAATTATACGATTTGGCATTTCAGGTACCCCAAGGCGTGTGAGATTTTTGAATCAATTGCACGGCAGTCTATAAATAACAACCTTCTGAAGTATAGTGTCAAAGGACTTCTGCTGAATGCTGGCTTTTGTCATCTATGTAGAGGGGATGCTGTAGCAACACAAAACGCATTAGAGCGCTACCAGGTCAGAATTTCTGTCCTAAAACAGTGTGATCCTTTATTTGCTGAGCATAATAAGAAAAATAATGAATGAAAAGAGTGGGAAGGAAATGACGTCTCAAAAATGTAACTTTTTCTCTTGCAGGACTTAGATCCAACCTTCTCTGGAACTCGTGAATATAGGTTGTTGGTGGTAAGCTACATCAAACTCAAAAGTGGCTTATTCTGTGCAAATCGTACAATTATTGTTTGCTAGTTTCTCCAAATTTACATCACGATAGTAGTAGTAAAACTCGCTTCTTTGTTTTTCTCATGAAGGAAAATCCAATCAAGGTGAAGGAACACTGAGAAATATTTAGGTTCTCAAAATATAGGAATATAAATTTGCTTAGACAGCTCATTCTTACTTGATGATTGATTTGTAAACCATTTGTCTGATGATGGTCAGTTGGCTTGAAAACATTATCTCTACTGAAGTGGACTTTTGTTATTTTATCAGGATTTAGCATCTGCTATGGATGAAGAAGATATTGTGAAATTCACAGAGGCTGTGAGGGAATTTGATTCTATGACTAGGCTGGTATGTTCCTTTTCTATGAAGCTTTGTTAAATTTCTCTCGGGGCAACGTACGTAAGTTGGCTTCTGGGTTATCTTGCGTACAATTTAAATCGGTTGAATTTACTAACTCAGGCGTTGCTAACTACACAGATCGTACCAATCCTTTCGCTAGCTAATTTAGTAAAAGCAATCTTTTGTTTGCATACAGCTTTTATATGTGAAGTACTGTTTTTTTGATATAGGGTTTCAACCTAGTTGTCTTCTAAGGTTCAAATTCTAGACCATTCAGTCAGTATAGTGCAACCTGTCAATCATGCTACCGATTCAACTGCATAAAGTCTTTTCATTTAGAATGTAGAATTTGTATTATTTGGAACTTTTATCTTGTCTTTGTTGAAAATACAACTTCAGTCCGTTGGTTTAAATCCTTGCATGAACCATGATAAAGTTGTTGGTTAAAATTCCGTTAGTTCTTGACTAATGGTATATATATATATATATATATATATATATATATATATATATATATATATATATATATATATATGTATGTATATCACTGATGCTCCATATTTTGAAAACATTGCACTATTTCCATTATTTTGAGTCAGCTGATGAAAACATTGATATATTTTGTTATTTTATGTTTTCATGATGTTTTTTTTTCATGCTAACACGTGTGTGCACGTGCACACACACACACAAAGATGGTCCATATCTACAAATCATTGGGGTTTCACATTTCCCACCACCACCACCACCACCAAGCCTTTTCCCATACTAGATGGGGTCGGCTACATGGATTCTTTGTTTCCATATAGCCCTATCATGTGCCATGCGAGCAGTTAACTCAATATAAACTAGATCATTCTTTATTGTTTCTTTCCAACACTTTTATGGTCGTCTTCTTCCTTTTTTAACATTTTCACAATCTAGTTTTTCATATCTTTTTACGGGAGTGGCCTTTGGTCGTTTTTCTACACGTTCAAACTATCTTAAACGATTTTCTCTCATTTATCCTAGGTGCTACTCCCAATTTGTTTCTAATAACCTCATTATGTATACGGTCTTTCCTTGTGGGATCACTCATCCATCTCAACATCTTCATTTCTGCTATGGACATCTTTTGTCCATGTTGATGATTAACTGCCCAATACTGAGAACCGACTAATTGCTAATCTATAATATTTATCTTTCAACTCTAACGGTATCTTCTTATCACATACAATACCTAATGCCCCTCTATAATAATTGGGGTTTCACATTTCCCACCAGTTGGCAAATTTCTTTGATTGCATCATCCAAATTGCCTTTGCATTATTTATTGTTTTCAAAAAAGGCATTTACATTTTTTATCAGTATGCACCGTTTATCAGTAAGCACATTCTAATTGCAATTTTTGGTTTTTTCCTGTGATGTTTGACGATGTTAAATCCCTTGGATACAAATAAAGATATTGATCTCCATCTTCGTAATACCAAAGTAGTGCTGTGCATGCACATCGTACATATGTCTTTTATATCATTGTCAGTATAGTTAAATAAAGTATCGACTGTTTTGTGTTACATAGGACCCTTGGAAAACGTCACTTCTATTGAAAGCAAAGAACACCCTGAAAGAAAAGGAACTGGAAGAGGATGATCTTACCTGATCGGCAGTATGGGCCTGTGGCTGATCTAAAATGGTTGTTGTTGGACTCTGCTTCTTTATGCGTTTATGGTGTTTTGTCCAACTAATCTTGAATTTATGCTTATCTGACCATAAACTTCTTTGTCTGCCCAGAGTGGATTCTCTTCTTTGTTTACTGCACATTTGATTCTTGAATATATATTTGATCTGTTTGTACTTGGTAGTCTAGGCCCTTGATTTGCAAATAATGAATCTCCCATAAGGGTGCGTTTGAGTCGTGGTTCCAGGCAAACTAGACCTCGATTTTTGGTGCTTGCAGTTTATGCATCAAACATGGAACCTGTTACTGAAAAAAATGTGGGCCCAATTTAGGTGAAAAATGTTAGGCACCAAAAGGAGGTAGGTCACAGGAACTGGACCCATAGGCTTCGCAAGAAAACTCAAGTGCATCTTTTATCGTGACCTGGCACTATGAATCAAACACGGCTGCCTTACGTTATCCTCTAAGATTATGCTCTGCATTGTTCGTATCATGAGATTTTGATGTGCCTTCTCTCTCTCTCTCACACACACACACGCACACACACACACACACACGCCATCGTGCGACCCGTAATTACGTGGAGGTGCACTTTTCCAGCACCTGCTTCCCCAATTCCGTTCATATAAGTGCTTGTGGACCTGTTTCTCATTCAGTATCCCGTGACTCCAAATTGCCTTTATCGTTGGAACACCTTTCCCTTCTCCTTTCGCGTCTTGGGATGCAAACTTTATAAAAAATTCATGTTAGAAAGAGAGGATCTAAAACGCTCACTCTTTCAAGACGAAAGGCAGACGGGCATCAAAACAAGCACAAAACTGAGATCTACTTGTTATGTAAATGAAACCATGGGCTCAGTGCACCTGGGTGCTCTCTTGAAGCAGGTTCTTTGCTATTTTCTCAAGGGTAACAAGTTTTGCTTATTAAAGAAGAAACTTCATTTATTGTGGTCTAGTGCCAAACTTAAACAACGGCAGCTTACGTTATGAAATCTTAAATTTATTCTCTAAAAATCAAGGCCTCCTAAGATGAAATGATCTGTGGTCAGGCTTCATTAAGATCCATCTGTCAGCAAAAAATACTAAAGGATTAGAGAATGTCCATGGTTCCGTTTGATATTTTGTGAACCAAAAAAAAAAATTTGTACGCACCTAATTCTCAGTTGAACAGAACAGAATGAAACTCGATCTAGTATGAATTGCCGATCAGTTCTTACAAAGAATCAACTCCCATCTCGTACGCACCTAATTCTCATGAATTCACTTGAGAGTGAGAGCTATCGAACATGCAAATTCTAAGAATCCATTCTCATCTTACAGATACTATTATGTATGTCTTTCACATGATGCATAGTGTTGATGCCGAAAAATAAGGAGGGATACATGACAAGCCCACGAAGGATCAGAGTTCTCTGGCATGCTCTGCATCACATCGCGTTTCAGCGAGTTTTTCAAGTGCTATCCGAATTGTGCCATCACTTTTGGTGGCAACACCTAGTTTCTAATTTTTCTGTAAGCATGCTTTGTGCTCAACCACTTTCAACAGATAAGGCCTAAAATGTCCGGTTCGACCTGCACTGCCAATGCATGAACCTGTTAATGTTCTAAGTCATAGTTTTGCATCTGGAATTCGGGGCTGTGAATCCACACTAGAATCAGAGGCGAGTTCGAGAAGGCCACATAATTAAGTTATAGTATCACGAGTGCAGGAAGTTACGTTCTTTACTATAAGAAAAATGGGACATTAAAGGATTTAAAAAAATTATTTTCTTGTATTGTTTTGCACTCGGGGCATTTCGTAGGTGGTGAGTTTGACACTCAAGGGGTTTAAATTGTTTCCTTTTAACAATACCTTGCTATACCTTCATGTAAACATGTCAAGTTCGGACTAATCCAGAACCTGGAATCATAATCAAACCAGTCGGGTCGGTTTGGTTATGGTTTTAGAACCGTCAGTTCCGCTTTGATTCCGAAACTGCTTGGAACTGGTAATTTTATTTAAAAATTTCAAAAATTATAAGGAAATTTAAAAAAGCTGAACCAGCGGTTTGGAATGGCAGGTTTTGAATCCAGTTGTATAAAAGGTGAAACCGGAACCTTTGACAGTGTAGTCCTGATTCCATTTTCGAGTTCAGCCGGTTTCTGGCCTGGTTCAGTTTCGGTTAGAACCGCCGAACCTCCCTCACCCACCCCACCCATCATGGCCCAAACCTCACATAAGCCTCTCAATAACAAGATCACCCTCATCCAACCCTGTGAAAAGAAGCGACACAAATCAATCAAAATGTTCAAGCTCTTCCGATCCGTTTTCTGATCCTTCCCTATCATCACACCGGGTTGCCCGCTGCCCGCATTACTAGAGAGTGGCCCGTCTCACGCCGATTCACATGTCAATGGTGCCCGAGTCACCGGTACGATCTTCGGATACCACAAGGGATGAGTCAGCCTAGCCATTCAGGATGGCCCAAAATGTCTGCCTGATGTGGTCATTGAGCTCCCCATGCAAACAAATGTGGTGCTTAAGGAGATGTCATCTGGACTCGTTCGGGTCACCCTCGAGTGTGACAAGCCACCTGACCCGGGAAAATTGCTCGACGAGCAAGTATGGACCATGTCCTGCAACGGCAAGAAGGTTGGGTTCGGCGTGAACCAACCGAAGAGGACCTCAATGTGATGCAATTACTCGAAGCTGTGTAAATGGATGCAAGTGTGCTGCCGAGCTCAGCGAACTGCGGCTCGAGCGAGGGGACCGGTCAGGATGCTGAGGTAGCCTACATGCGGGCGCCTTCGAGCGAGTTATGGGCTCAAAGGGTTCTGAGGCCTTTCACATGCTCAATCCTGATGGTAGCAATGGACCTGAGCTTAGCATATTTTTAGTGAGGGTATGAAGTTGGTCTGCCAACCTTAAGTGTGCTCAAGGCGGTTTGGCTTACGGTGCTTAACTCTATCATATAGCATGTACAGTGGTACCTCAAGATTTTTAATCTTTTTCGTTTTGTTATCTTTTCTATAAAAATCATATGGATTCTTTAAAAATGAGAAATTTCTCCAACTAGCCGCCGACTAATACCCATATGTAAATGCAGATGCACAAAGTCAAATTTCTGCCTTGTTATTTAGCAATTTTACTAAAGTAGCCTTGTCTTTGATTGACCTCTTTTATATATATATTGATTGGATCCTATCCCCTACTAATGTAGTTCACTCGTGCTTAATCATTGTGTTTCGAAAGCATGAGTATAATAACATTATCTTTTATATGTTTTTAGAATATTTAATTTTTTAGTTTTACTTGTACCACAAAAAAACAATAGATGAATATATGAGAGGTGAGAGCGATCCGATTTTCATGTATATATATAAAGAGAGTAGGAACTGCTATACAATCTCTCATGATAAACATTGTTTGTGATTAAGGCGCTTATCGCACATCATATTTAATGTACTCATGTATCCATGTTAATGTTAACGGATGACTTGATTTGTATTATCTATGCGATTGCATAACCGTATGGTAGAGTTTGATATGGGAGGGTGTCTAAGAACTCCCAGCTTTCCTATATACATATACACACATACATATATATATATATATATACATATGAAACTTATTAAATATGCACATCCATTTGTGCCTAAACATCCTTAGACATCTCCCAGCTTTCCTATATATATATATATACATATACATATATATATATATATATACATATACATATATATATACATATACATATATACATATACATATATATATATATATATATATATATATATATATATATATATATATATATATATATATATATATATATATGAAACTTATTAAATATGCACATCCATTTGTGCCTAAACATCCTATATATACTTGATATGGGAGGGTGTCTAACAACTCCCAGCTTTCCTATATACATACACACACATGTATATATACATACATATATATACATATATATATATATATATATATACATATATAAA